>CAKOGK010000220.1:0-26875 GCA_933534255.1 Iphiclides podalirius | reverse complement strand
AGCTAGGTTAAGTTCTAAAACAAACAATTTATTTAGTACTAGCTGCTGCCCGCGCCTACGTCTGCATAGAATCGGCTGAAGGCGTAACATTCAGACAGAAATATATATATATATATATATATATACATACATACATAAAATATGTATATAAATTATACCCTATGTCTTATTTTTGATGTATAGTTGTAATTATTTCTGATGTAGTATTATTGTAAAGTTTCATTAGAATCTATTTAGTAGTATTTGCGTGAAAGAGTAACAACAAACATACATTCATACAAACAAACTAACGCATTTATAATATTAGTAAGGATTAATGAAGTATGAATCACCTGTCTGAAATAAAAATCTTCCCAAAAATTCAGCTTCTCTGGACGTCGAGGCCACGACCTGAGTTGGCTCTACGGGGTTGAATTCTGCAACAAACATGTTACGATAAAGATTTTTTTATGCATTTTGTTTGTTCATTAAATACTCCTTGATTCTGAAATAATCATCTAACCGTCACATAGCTCGTCGACTGGTGCAACCATTACGCATTGCTGACGTTCTGGAGATACCCGCCTGGACAATTAATAACTTATTAATCAATAATTAAGCAAATAATTATTATATTTGAAGCCAAGTTGACAGTTTCGACTTCAGAGAAGTGATTGGAAGAAAAGAAACAAAATACTTTGTTTGCCGTTTGCGAGGTGGCGCATCTGGCAACAGCATCCGCTCCAAATCAGAACGTCGCTTTAGCTCTAGTAGCTGTCGACGAGCTTCCGTCGATAGCGCTGCCATCCGTCGCGTATCCGCCTTCCTCGCCAGTTTCATCTCGCGAAGAGAATCCGTCACGGCCGAACTGCAAAAAAATAAACAGCTGAATTCCAAATGAGATCCATAATAAATGAGATATTTTTTGAGTAAACTGAAATATTGAACGTAAATTGTAAATTTTTAGATAAATATGATATAGTTTCGAGCGCAGATTATTTACAATTAATATGTTTGTTTCAAATCAGTAGACGCAGCTTCGAATCCCGTGGCATCGAAAGTTTTGTTCATTTATCTACAATTGTTTTTTACTTTCAGCAAAAAAGTAAATGTATCAGCCTATACATGTCCCACTGCTGAGCAAAGGCCTCCCTGCGGACCAAGCGGCCCCACTGCGGATTGGCTCTCCGGATTGGCGGACTTCACATATTTTCGAAATATTTTTCTCTGTTATTATTTGAAAATATGCAGGTTACCTCACGATGTTTTCCTTCTCCGCAGAGCACGTGATAATTCGGCACATTAAATCCATTGTCTTTTTCCCACTTAGCAGCATATTTTGAATATATTGTTAGGAACCAGAGGTGGAATGTAATTAAAAGAAACTGTTAGCGACTCAAACGGCTAACGGATCGCCTAAGTAATTTACAGAAGAAAATAACAAAGTGTCGCCTAACACACCGGTTGAACAGCCACATCGCGTCAAGCAATAGTTCGTCGCGCGTCCTACCAGTCAACGGCGGAGCAACCAGTCGCAGCGAAATCACCGCTTGTCGAACCGCCCTGGGTGGCGCCACGGCGACGGCGGATCGAGGCCGTGATTGGTCGACGCCCGAAGATTAGCTTTTAAACACTAGTTAATTGTCATACCACTGTCAGTGTATATATATGTGTAAATAAAAATTTGTACGGTACGGCTCAATTGTAATGAAGAATAATAAACGTCTAAAAGGAAGAACTCTTTTATTGGAAGAACATTCAAAATTAATACAGTCCACTACAGAAACTATAAACACAAACTATGACACTTTTATGTCTCAATAAAGCAAAATCAATTACAAAAACCAAAACAATTCAAGTTCTTACTAATTCTGTAAGAAAATTACATGAGACCCCATTTTATCCAATTCAAAATCAGAACATAAGCAGTTTGACATTTTCCATCGGGCAGAGGTTTTCTTCTTAAAACAAGTTAACGGTGCCGCACACTTCCCTCCATGGTGACGTTGTCTCACTATTCCTCTAACAATATAGTATATTAAATAAGTAGACGTATATTCACAGTAAGAGTTTATGGCGGTACAATTTAAAATACTACATAGGCCAAGCAGCCAGTACTATTATATTATATTTTGTGTTTAAAATTTTTGTTTTTTAATTTTTTTTTCAATGTGAATAAAATTTTATTCCTAAAAATGTTACCGAAAAATTTCTCCCCCTAAAAATAAATCAGGATGGTACAACAGTGATTAAACTAACTAATGAAACTGTTGTTCTAAAGAGTGCTGATTGTATTGCTAGAGCTGAATTGGTTGAATTTGAAACTTGCGTATCTAAAATAGGTGATCAGTTGACCGAGAGTCAGAGAGACTCTCTTACCTCTCTTTTGAACGAATTTGATGATCCCTAGAAAAGGCATGGAGTTGGGCAACTGTGATAATGAGATGACAATCAGATTGCCTGAGGATAAAGTAATAAATTACAAACCTTATCGGATGTCAATAGAGCCGTGATAGCTCAGTGTCCGGACGCTCGCCAAGGTGAAGTAGTGATTGGATTAAGTTATAGACAATTACGGCAGTAGCGCTCGTGGGACGGTCTGCGCTTCCACCAGTCGTAAGTCTGTCGCTTGTCTCATCATCGTCAAATCTGTCAATAGCATCGTTCCCGTTTGGTCTGGTCGTGTCTACAAAGTGTCATTGTTGACGAAATGAAGAAAACTTTTTAACAATAGAAAACGATTGTATGACATTATTTTCGCAAAGTATTGGAATGTACCAAAGCCATTAAAAGTAAAGATATAGTCCCTGTAATATTAAATTGCTATAAAGGTCATAATTTCGTCTCTGTTTGTAGGAGACCAACGAGTGAAACGGGAATGCGGAGCTAGCTTGTTTTGTTCTCGCATTAAAGCTATCTTTTGCTCTGCATTCCTGTTGGTCTCCGTACACAAAAGGTCAATAAAATCTATGTCAAAAGTCCTGTCAAAAATGTCTGTCGGTTCGGTTTGGTCCGTCAAAAAGTCGGTCCAGATGTACTTGTGAATGTTTCACGTCGTCCAAAATTGTTTACAAAAAATGTTTTAAGTGTTTTCAAGTAGTTGTTGGGTTCGCATTTATGATGTAAATATTGATTTATTTATTACCCCCCTGTATTATTAGTATTATACATTAAATAATGTTCGTGAATTTTTCTTTCATGATAACAAAAAATAAAATAAATCCAAGGTTTAATAGGATATTATTTCGTATGATAAAGTCAACACTTAGAAAACTGGGCTCCCATTTCGCCGGTTCTCGTAATTAAATTGTGTGATATATTAAATATTGTAGTGAAATATTACTAGAAATTGTAAAAACAGTTCATTATTAACATTTAAATAGACTCAGAACGAAAGGATTATTGCAAAAATAGTGATTATTTTACGTTTTTAAAAGTATCTTCTCCCGGTTTTTTTTCTTGTTCCCAGATTCTACCAAAAGGACTTCTGTACTGTGTTTTCCTTCTATTGAATGTAGAAATATTAAAATTCTTGAATAAACTCGGGATCTCATACAAGGTTCTATGTTGTTCATTTCTTCACTTATTAGTAAACCAAAAATTTCGTTTCTTCGGTCCTTCTCTTCTTTTTTGATCGAAACGCAGTGTGAACATTCAGGTCGATTTTTTTTCTCTAAAACTGTATCTCGTTTAGATTGAAGAACGGAGGGGGAGAGTGGTCGCTCCGAGTCCCCTAAAATATCTGGCGAGTGATGACGCTTCATTGCTGATCCTAAAATAAGTCATAATATGAAATGTTAAATTATAAAAGAAAAAATAAAAGTTAAATTTATTAAATAAATTTCATTAACACGTTAAACGCCGATAGAAGAAAATAAAAATCGTAAAAATACTTTTGGTCGTAATTTGTTTATTATGTTACGATACGTATAGAAAATAAGTTTTATTCAATTCTGTACATGGGTTACATAGTTACAGTCAAATACATAGCTGAGGTCACCGGTGCACCCCATGGCGCACAAATACAGAAAATATATTTTCCGGTACCCGGCGCCGCGCCGGCCACCCCGCCGGCCACCCGCTACACCAGTAGTGAGCTCGCGCTTACGGTGATAGAACGTGTGTTACTAGATCAATTACGTTCCTACTATCTTAGCTGACATCATTTTCTTATTGAATAGTTAATGTGCGAGCCTTTAGATATGGATTTAGCTATGGAGGACTTCGAATTTACGCAGGATGAATGGAAGCAAATCAACGCGTTAGAAATTTCTTTTTCGATCGCTTCTATAAACAATGACGCTCTCGTAGAATCGGATAGTGAACCCATACAATTACCGAAAAAGAAAAGACGTTTGGTTATCGCAAGTGATAGTGATAGTGACAGTGAGTCGGCTGAAAATTTTGTTGCCGCCAATATATCGCAAACTGACCGTATTTCCTCAAAATGGTCGAGGCCAAAAAGACGACAGCCATCAGGGATTCCTTTCACCGAGTTCGAGGGTATGAAACCTCCATATTCTAATTTGCTGAAAGAAGCTGGCCCTGACCAGTATTATGATCTATTGGTGCCTGAAGAAATTCTTGAAATGATTGCTGAGCAGACAAATTTGTTCGCAAGTCAAAACATCACAGCCAGGCAAACAAAGCCTGGATCAAGGTCTCATTCATGGAAGCCAACAAACAAGACAGAAATAAAACAGTTTCTTGGGCTGGTCTTGTTTATGGGCGTAGTAAAGCTGCCGAAATTAGCTTATGGTGCAATGGTGCAAGTTATATCGATTCCACATGAACACAAAATCGTATACCACTTCGGTTGGTTTTCGCGAATGCATTGTAAAACTAAAAGTTGTAGTGCGTGGATTTGTAGGGCATTGCCTCGTTGCGCCATATCTTCGATACATCTTTATCGCGAGGGCAGCGTTTCGATGAATTTTTTTTTAAATATGAATCATATCGGCGTATTGAGCCGCAGTGTGGCTTTGATGCGAATTAGCCATGATAATTTACAACATACTTACTTTACTTTCGACATTGACATGCGATAATGGTAATCAATTCACCAGCCAGATCTTTAAAGAATTTTGCAAAGAGTGCGGCATTGTACAAAATCTAATAATTTCAACGCAAAAAGTGCGGTTAAAAAGGTTAGTATGGATAAGACTTCAGAGTAATATCACACCTGAATTTTAAAGTGTATTGTAACATCAATTTATTGTGGTTATAGATAGTATTTAAAATGTTAATATGTTATTCAAATTCAAAAATGTTTTATTTAAAAGTTAAAATTAAAAAAAAACTACTGCTACATATGCACAGATACAAAGCAAGGGCTCAAACAAAGTCTTTTTGCATCCTACGCAAAATGTTTGCACCCGCTTTGAGCACACGGCATAATTGCGTCGTAACCGGCCACTTCTTCCTGGCAGAAACGGGTATTTAGCTATATGATGTTTCTGAACTGTGTAAATTTGGCCATCTACAACCAGAGGAGAGTGTTTTTCTAAAATAGACTTAATAAGGGCTATACGATAAGAACGGTGAGTAAAAGAAGAAGTGAAATGTTTTACAAGTATATAACAATTTAGAACAGACACATTTAAAAGCCTTCTTGCACCAAATTCTGGTTCTCTTTCTTTCAATCGGATACATAGACAGCATTTGGTCCTTCTCATCTACCCCACCCATCATAATATTGTAGTCTAATATTAAGATGGGTTTTGTAGACCCATGAACAGTATTAATTGCATTGCCATGGTACGTCGAGATCATCGCAATGCGGTTAGAATCTCGCCATACCATGAGATCGATGTCATCCGATGTAAAACCAGTAATCTGGCCAGGCCGCATATTCGCCTTGGTTAAATTGCTTAGAGCTTCCGGCACAAACTGACGGTTGGTTCGAAGTGTGCCAACGCAATCAAACCCTATAGATTTTAATTTACGCGCATAAAAATTGTCCATCCATAGAGTATGACCCCTATTTTCAAGACCATTTATAAATTTCAGTACTATTGCGGGTGTTAATGCGTCTAGGGGGCTTTTGTCAGTCTGTGTAGACGGTGGTTTTTTATGAGCATGCACTTCGAATCTCCATAAATAACCTGTCTTAGACTCGCAAATTTCGTATGTTTTAATCCCTACTGCAGCGGCCTTGTTTGGAATGAATTGATTTATTTCCAACCAAACCTATAATTCATACCTAATAGAGTATCTGTTGCGTTTAGTAACATTATGAAACATACTGTATTGTTTAATAAAACAATTATTGGAGGAACGTTCAATGTTTTATTATATATTTTAGATTATTATACAAATCTGACCTTACTTTCTCTTCGATTAACAGTATATCCAAAGTGACAAGAGACAAACAACCATAGATTAATATAGAAAACACTGCTAGTGATGTTAGCTATTTAATCTATCATACATCTCCCCCTTTTTCACAATGAAACAGAAACTAATAAAAACATTACAAAATGTGTTTAAGACTAGTTGAATACAAAACAATTGACAAACTCTACTAAAATTTTAAATATGAGCATTAATTTTAAACAAGATACTAAATCGCTACTAGAAATTCTTTTGCTGAGAGCTTACTATAACATCAAACTTTAAATTATTAAATTAACTTTATATTGAAACACAGTTTTCTTTCTCCTTTCATAAAGAAAAAATAAACTATTATGTTTAACAACATTTGTACTCTAGAGATCTTTTTCACTTAAATATAGTATAAGTATTTAATCAGCCTTGTATAACAATATCTACTGTTTATCAAATAATAAAAAATACTTAAACAAATTAAACTTAGTTTAAATGAATGTTTATAAACATTGTGTGCCTCCTGAACCTGCACACTCAGCGCTGAACCTGTATCTCTAACAAATCATAGAGGTCGAACATGATATGAAGTTCTTGTGTAAGTACACCTTTCCTCATCTTTTACACCTTAGGATCTAAAATTATTATTCCTTACAACTGTTCCTTTTAACCACTTAATACTATTAGGATCCTTTTTAAACCATATATTTTGTCCTACTTCAAAATTTTGCTTAGGTCTAGTTGGCTTATTATAATTTTGTTCATTTCTTATTTTAACATTTTTAAATTCCTTGTTTACCTTATGATTAATTTTCGGCTGTAAATGTTTAAATGAAATTGGTAATTTTGTTTTTAAATTTATATTCATCATTGATTGTGCAGGTGAAAAATTTGTTCTTGAGACCGGACAAGCTCTATATTGTAACAATGCTGCCCTATAATCTGTTTTGTCTTTCATTACATTTTGTTAAAATTTTCTTTGCTCAATTCAATTAATTCAATTATAGCTTTTATTCTATCTGGATCCTTTTTTTAGAAAATATTAATAGAAAATATTAGAAAATATGCCCAAAATATTTTACTTCTTTTAATTTACATTGGAACTTCCTTTTATTGAATCTAACATTATGTTTTTTTAGCCCGTTTAAATACTTGTGTCAATATTTGGTCATGTTCTTGTCATTGTCAGCACAAATTAACAAGTCATCGCAATAAACTACTACTCCAGGTATCGTATTTACTGCAAGTCCAGGTATACTACAAACATTTTTCACTATGTTTTTGGAAAATTTCTGGTGCTACAGAAACTCCAAATGGTAACCTTAAAAATTGATAACATCCAAAAGGAGTACTAAATGCACTTTCACACTTTACACATAGTTTTTTCGAATTGTCTATCAATTTAATATTATAAAATCCATCTGATAAATCTAACACATCAAATACAGACTTATTACAAAGCTTTGTTATAACTTCTTCCAGAGTTGGTATTAAATGATAATCTCTTATCAACACTTTGTTAAGTTCCTGAAGATCAAGACATATTCTTAAACTCGTTATCTACTTTTTCAATGATGACCATGTTACTCACAAAACTCTCAGGATGTTCGACTTTCTCAATGATTTGTTGTCCTTCCAGGCTCTTCAATTTTGCGGCCAATCTATCCATCAATGCGTGTGGAACTCTGCGAGGATGTTTTATTACAGGCCTTCCCTCAGGCTGAGTGGGTAGCTCCAATGGCACTTCAAATTGCCCAACACCCTGAGAAAGTTCACCATATTTATTAATAATTAAATTTTTATCTTTGCAACTAACACTGTTTATACTTCTTAAAATTTTTAGTTTTCTTAATGAAGTTAAGCCTAGAATAGGTCTGACATTTTCTTTTATTATTATGAACTCGGTGTCATACATGTACTCATCATTTATTACTTTTAAATTAATTTTTCCTAATGGATATAGTTTTGTTCCCCCAAATGCCTCTAAAACTATTGTTGTCTCAAACCATTTAGGAGAATCATCATTGACAATCTTTTTAAAATCTCTCAATGACAAAACATTAACTTGTGCCCCTGTGTCGCACTTAAAATCCACTTTTTTACTTTCTACTCTTAATGATAGAATCCATTCATTGTTTTTTATATTACCGATACTATGACATTGTTTAATTAGTCATAAATCATGAACCGATACCTCATTCAGGAATTTACAACCTCTTGTGAAATGATTGGGTTTGTGACAGTTTGAACATGTTTTTCCAAACGCTGGGCAGCTCCGAGGGCCAAGTTTGGAACCACATTTTTTACATTGAGAATTATCCCTATCATTAGAATTTTTAAAATACTTATCTCGTTTTGAAATTTGTTCTGGCACATCCAGCTGTTTTTTCTGTATGACATCAACTGCTACGGTCTGCTACTGCATCACTTTAGCTTGCGCCTTTGCTAGCTCTGATGCTCTGCACATGTCTACGGCTTTCTCCAGGGTTAAGTTGATAATGGATAACAATTTCTGCTGCAGCTTCTTGTCTAACACTCCAATGAAGATCCTGTCTCGAAGCATTCTTTCGTCTTGGTCTTTGTAATTACAATTTTTACCAGTTTTCTTACTTCCGTGTAGAAGAGATCAAAATTTTCACTTTGCTCTTGTTTACTTTTATTAAAGTGTTAGGCATTTATCAGTTCATTTTGTCTAGGCGTGCAATAATCATTATATTTTTTAGAATTTCTTCATATTTTAGTTTTTCTTCAGATTTTAGTACGTTGAAGTAAAGATCCAGAGCATCATGTCAATGCAATTTAGTAAAATGGCGACTTTTCTGTTGTCCGCCACTCTGTCCAATCCGGCCGCTGACAAAAATATTTGTAATTGTTGTTTTAATCTTACCCATTCCGGCAGTAAATCAATCCCTGTGTTGAGTTTCAAGGGTACTGGCATACGAAAATCACAGCTTGCCATCATTTTGACTGCAATTGTTAGACCAATTTTATCTGTCACGCTTTCAACCATTGACATCTGCTTCTTTTGTTGCTCTGTAAGGAGTTGTTGTGGTGTGAGTTTCCTCTGTAGAGGAATATGGAAATGAGCATATTGTTACGTGTTGGGGTTCGGAGGATTTGGAGGGAAAGACCTGCTGACTCTTTTGAAGACTTTATTCGCTAGCACTAAGTCCAACACAAAGCACTAGGTCCAAACACTAAGCACTAACGATGTCCTAGGTTGTAGCCAAGTCGTAGGTTTCACTGGTATCGCTCTTGATCACTAGTTTTCACTCCGAAGTCGCCTCGAAGATAGCTCAAACTGAACTGTCCTGGCTCGCCTCTCTGTGGCTTTTTATATGGGCCGGGACGAGCCCCAGACTAATCCAGAAAGTTCCTTCCTGGAACGCACCCGACACGCGCGAACATGATCGTGATTCTGGAAAGTTCGCGAATGACCCGGTTTTCGAGACTATAGTTCCACAGTAGTTCCTCTAGCGCCATCTAGTATTGAATAGGGGGTTTTATGTTGCCTTTGTTCGTTGAGGGGTTTACTGGTTGACGCTAGATGGCGCTAGTTTCTTTGTGTTCGTAAAAAATTATAAATTTGCACTTAGTCTTATAATTTAAGCTGAGTAATATTTCCATATTATTAATAATTTCCTATTTGTTAACAGATAAGCTATCCCCATGAAGAAGTGCAATAGTATTCTCATTTAATATTAATATTTTATTGATATTTTTATGGAAACTGGCACCTGGTGAACATATATTGTATACATTGTTTACATGTTTCGATAATAAAGAACCAAAACCTTGCCCTATATTATCTGATACAATTATTACTTTATTGTTGGACATATTGGACAATTTGACAACTGACGAATATAATTTATTTTCAGATTTATAATTAGATGGTTGATTGTGTTTGTTATGTATGACCAAGTCACTGCTATTTTCTGCAGATATATTCTGAATTTTTAATTTGTTCAGCAACAAGTAATAATGTTTCAGTAGTACTAGATATACTCTTTAATGCGCAATTGCAGACTTAATATATTGTACCATAGGCATTTTGCTGTTTTGGCGTTTTATAGTAAAATAACATTTTTATTTGTTGTACATTAAAAACTTCAGACAATCCTGTAACCATATTAGGTTGGAGGCAATGGTAATAAAACAAACTGTATTCTATTGTTAATAATTACTTACCTTATTATTATGTCTAATATTACTTACCTCCATCTTCACACTCGAAATAAAAGTTCGAGTATGGGTTTTTCTGTATCTTCTCCATCAGTACAGCATCAAAACGTATTCTTAAAATAAAACGTAATTAGTCATGTCTACTAAACGAAGCCGGGGTTTATCGTTATGAATTAGTGTCCGTAGGAAATAGAAAGTTCACAGTAAAAGTAGTGTGGGGACTTCCTTACATACCACTCACTCATATCATATTACACACATTTACACATACACACATATATTTATTATAATTCTTACACAACAACTTAAACAAATATTATTCATACAAACATACAACACGGCACACTTAAATTTATTATATATATTATTTCACACCGCGGCGCGCTTAGGCTATTGTAAACAAAGAACCGGTCTGTGTGACGTCATTCGGTGGCTCGGCCGTCGATCGGCTGCGACCGCGCATCTCACGTCTAACGAGTCAGTTACCTGCTATCGGCTTATGCGACGCGAAGTCTGTAACGCTCCAACGCTCTCCGGCTATTTCGTAAACCATCTGTGTTAATATTTGTAAGAACATTGCTGTTTGTGCTTTTCCTTCTGCTCTGGACTATCTTGCTTCCTTCTTTCTTTGTATTGTGGACAATAAAGTGTGTAAGTGACGTATATACTATTTCTTCCTTTCTCTTCGCTTCCATACTGCTGAATAAGCTACTACAACCCACAGTAGTATTATTAAGGTCCAGAAAACACGCCAATTCATTAGAAAAAAGGGAAATGTAAATATCAAGGTTTAGACAGAAAATGCACGCACCAGTAAAAAAATACGCAATAAACGTAAAAAATTGAGAAACTTCGACAGCGACGGTTGATAACAGTGTTGCAGTTATTAAATCTTGGAACAGTAAATTATTATATAATTTTGTAAACGAGTGCTTATAAAATCATATAATTGTGATCCTCGTGAGGACCAGAGTACGCAGGATGGAAGGCGCTTTTCAGTGTTTCGTCCCTTACGTAGACATGGCTAGAGGTGGCTAAATCTTTATATACAAAAATTTTACCTTTGCTATGTCGAGAGGCAGGACAGGGTTGTTGTAACTTATTGCACACTGAGCGAATTCGAGCTGTGAAGTCGGTGATATCTGTTGTTGTTGCCGTTGTGCTGTTAAAGAACTCACCTGGGAGTCTCAAAGGCTCGCCGTAGACGAGTTCTGCTGAAGAGCACTGTAGATCGGCTTTGAACGAGCTTCGTATGCCTAACAAGACAAGCGGTAACGATTCCGTCCAATTACCGTCTGCGTGACATGTGATAGCGGTTTTCAGCTGTCGATGAAATCGTTCCACTAGACCGTTGGATGCAGGGTGGTATGCTGTCGTCCTATGATGTTTGAATCCGGCTATTCTCGAAAGATATTTAAATAGTTCGGACTCAAATTGTCGGCCACGGTCTGTAACTATGTCACTTGGACAACCAAATCTAGATATCCAACCTGACAATAGGGCCTTACTTACTGTCTCGGCAGTGATATCCTCAATGGGGATGGCTTCTACCCATCTTGTAAAACGATCGATTGCCGTTAAACAATAACGAAAACCGTTAGAATATGGAAGTCCAATCAGATCAATATGCACAAAAGTAAATCTGGCTCGGGGTAAATCGAATGTGCCCAGAGGAGCTGACACATGACGATTCACTTTGGAGCGCTGGCAAGCTAAACACGTACGGGACCATTCGCGACAGTCCTTTCGGATGCCTGGCCAAACGAATCGCTGTGCTACTAACTTCGCAGAAGCATTTGCGCCTGGGTGGCTCAAGCAATGGAGGCTGTCAAAAACTGTTTTACGTAAGTGCTTGGGAACAAACGGTCTAGGCGTACCAGTACTTGTATCGCAAAAAATGTCTACTTTTGCACTAGGATCTTTAATTTTAGTAATGCGAAGTGATGATTCCTCGCTCAAAAGTTGCGTTAGCTCAGAATCTTGCGACTGAGCTTTAGCAAGAACTACCACGTCGACTGGACTCTGTATTTCCTCTACGCGTGACAGAGTGTCAGCAACAACGTTGTCCTTGCCAGATATGTGACGAATATCGTTCGTAAATTGAGACACAAAATCCAGGTGTCTATACTGACGAGGCGAACAGTTATTCTTCCTAGAGTGAAAGGCATAACACAACGGCTTGTGGTCAGTATAAACAGTGAAGTGTCGAGCTTCGAGCATGTGGCGGAAATATTTGATACCTGCGACACCACTTGTGCGATCTCGCACTGTGTCTCCCCTTTCCTTTGGAAAAGGGCAGGCAGTGCGCGCGCTGGGAAGCGCGACGATTACCACCACACTTTGCGGCCTTGTACCCCTCCCTGCTCGCTGGGCGCTTCGCTGGGCCTCCCCTAGGGGTCTCACCCGGCTAAGTTGCCCGCGCCGAAGGGAGTAAGGTACCTTGCTCGCCTGGGGGTATCGACACCGTCCGCACAACGGACCAAGACGGAGCCACGTAGGATGGAGGGCGCATCGCCCCCCAAACCTCGTAGGAGGACCCGTCTACCTACAGTAACGGACCAACCTATCGCCGAGGAAGCTGAGCTCCCGAGGGAGAAGTTGCGACCGAAACTGCAGCGACAACAACCACCAACGGAGGACCTCTCCACAAGCGAAGAGGAATACCGCAGGAGCGCCGCAAGCACTTCGGGGGTGGCGGAAGTCAAGGCCGACGGTGGTGCGTCTAGGTACGCATCCACCCCGGCCAAGACATATCACCGCCGCAAGACTCGTAGGCGACATACGCCGCCTGAAACAGAAGCGTCGTTACACGAGAAACGACAGTGTGTTGGATCGCCAATATTATCCGACAGCGAAGATGACCGCAACCCCGAGGCAGCCGTATACACGCGTCATTCGCAGCCCCCGCGTTCACCATCGTACGACACGGTGAAAAGCTCCCCCGAGCGCAACGAAGCCCCTTTGGAAATACAGCAAAATCTGACGCAAAGCACGTCTTATGCGACAATCGCTAGAGCTACCACTCCGCCATCGATGTCATCCACATCACAACAACAGCAACCACAACCAGAAGCCACCACGGAGCCTCAAGAAACCTCCAAGAAAGGATACCCTCCAATAGTGGTAGAACATCTACCGGATTGGACCACCCACTTCGCGGAGCTTAAGCGCAAACTGGGACACGCCCCCAATGTGCGTGCATGCAGCATTGCATGTTCGGCAAAGGGATGCGCTTTCTCCCACAATCCGCGAACGAATACCGTGTCGTAAGGCACCTAGCAAATGCCACCGAAGTAAACAGTGCAATCAAATGGCATTGCTATGCTCCCGCTACTGAGCTCCCTACTAAGGTCGGGATTAGAGGGCTCCCTGAAACCACTGCACCGGAGGACATCATGGAAGCCCTAAAAGAATTAGGCTTCCCGGCGGTATACACCAAATTAATACCGCCGGCTAGAAACCGTACAAGATGCATTTTCTACGTACAGTTAGAACGCATCAACAATAGAGAGACCGCCAGACTGTATTCTATAGTCGAATTGCTAAATATGCCTGGCATTACTGTGGAAGGATGGAGAGGTAGAACCGGCCCACCGCAATGCCACAGGTGCCAGCAATTCGGACACGCCTCATACAACTGCCACCGACCCGTTGTGTGCGTCAGATGTGCGGACAATCACATTGCGGCAAACTGCCCACTGCCGCTTACAACCCCAGCCAGATGCGCAAACTGTCGCCAGCGACATCCCGCCAATGACAGGCGCTGCCCCGCCTTCATAAGGGAGGCAAGAAAAAGGGGCATGAAACTACATCCACAAAGACCTGAATCCCGAAGAAACGCGCCTACGGAGGACGGTTGGGTGACAATCGGCCGAGAAAGGCGCGAACAAGGGACAGACCGAAGGGAGGGGGGAGCTCCCCCCCCCCCCCCCCGCCCCCAACCTCGACTACCCCCCCTCCGACCGACCCGGAACAGACAAGTAGAGGCGCAACCGCACTACAACCCCCTACCGCGGTACGAACCACTGCCGCGAGTATATATAGTGACTTTATGTCAACGGTGCAACGGGTTACTAATATCGCCGCCACCGACACAAGAACCAATACGGTAGTTACCACACTACAACCCCCGGCTAACCCGCCCACACAGCGGATAAGAAGCCATCGACGCAGACGGCGCGGACGAGATGCCCCCGCGACGTCGGCGAGCGACGCACCATCGGTGCCAACACCGGCCACGGAGGCGGAGACGGCAACGTCAAACCGCCCCCCCCCCCCCCCCCCCGTCAAACACACCACTCGCCTACCCCTAGTGGCGAAGGCAGAAGACTACGCTTCAGGGATAACATAAGGGCGGAGCCAACCGTACGTCGCGCACACCACCCCAATGAACACCAACGTACATCGGAAGCAATCTCAACGGAGAACATTACGGAAGTGGTGCGTCTACTAATACGCGTCGCAAACGAAGCCATAAACAACATAATAGCAGCAACAACGGCTAGCTTGGCAACCTGGAGTGCGATAAGTCGCACATTAACCTCACTTCTCGCCGGGCATCTCGGCGAACAATGAGGCTATATCGTTTCTATGTTAAAATAACGCATACACCGTAGCGCCCATATAGGCCCCAACTACCGGGGGGCTTTAAAGGCCCCCGAGAAGAAGCACGGGTCATGAGGATTAAGCCTCGACACCCGCACCTGCAAGGCCCCACAAGGCCATGTAGAAGACCCGGACGACGACGCGGATACACAGAGGACAGAGCCGCCCCCTCCGCTCCCGTGAAAATAAACTTGAACTTGAACTTGAACCTTGAACTTACTACGGAAGAATTTGCTGAAATGCTGGGGCCTAATCCGCGCCCTATCTGAAACATTCGCGAATATCCTCGCCGATATGGCGAGAGGTCAATCCCCTAGGAGCGCGATTACACGCGCTATAACCTCGATGCTCGCCAGTTATTATACCGAGCGTTGAGTCATATCTACACCGGTGCCTCATTCATGACGCACTCATCCTGTCGCGCCATAATAGGCGTCAAATCACCGGGAGTCTTATGTGGCCCCCGCGAAGAAACCCGGGTCATGAGGGATATCTTCGACACCCGCACCTGCATACCTCTTCTGAGAGGCATGTAGATGACCCCACGGACGGACGGAAGAGTGGATAGCATCGTTGCTGTTAGCAGATTTTTCGAATAAATTCTCGCCTATGATAATTACGATCGAACGTCCTGGGTTAGCCATTTCCGCTGATGTCATTAAAACGAAACTGTTTGACAAGTGTGACAATGTTGGCAGCACTGAGCCCCAAAGCGCATTTTTATCTTATTGACAGCGTCTTAAAGGAAAAAACAAAGTTGTCAAAAACATAATAATTTTGTTGAAAAGTTAGGTGTTGCTTCACTGTAAACTTAGATTGTTTTTTTTTTTTTAATAATAATAATAATCTTTATTTGCCATTAAACTGGGTGATTAAGAAGTTGATTTACAAAATTATTGACCTCCAAGTTCAGCCATAATATATGGCATGCAAATATTCGTTATTTTGTATTTAATAACTAGTGTTATATTTGATATAAAAAAATACAATTTCTATAGATTAAATTGATACAAGATTTTATAATAAGATATACTTTAACATGTCAATACTGATTTTATTTATGATCTAGAAATTCCTTAACCGAGTAAAATGTGTGTTTTAGAAGCCACCCTTAGGCACTTTTTAAACTTATTAGACGGTTGATCTTTTATGGTCTGAGGTAGTTTGTTAAAGATTATTTTGCCCATCCAGTAGCAATTCTTTTGATACCCTATAGTTTTCGGTATTCTATCAATAAAAAAATTATTTGGGCATCTTTTTGCTCTAGGGGCCGTGTCATTTTTGTCATACTACAATACTCTCCTGGTGTTGTTTAATAAATTTAGCCATTTCCATAATAAATAAACATGGCATTACATTGTTGATTGTTAGCTTCCTATTAATTAGTTTCTTTTAATGTCTGTATGTCTATTATTATGATATAAGGGAGTGTGTAGAATATGTATCAAAATAATATTTATGATTTATATGGACATATTGTATTATCTGTGTGAAACATTTATTTGTTTATGGATGTAGAATAAAAACCTTTTCATTTGTGTCGAGCACTCATAGTTTCATTAGGTGCCTCGTTAAATTGCGCTCGGACAATATTCAATAATTTAATTTTAATTCAATAAAACAAACATTTACATACAGGGAGGCTTTTCTAAGTGTATCCATTTTTTTTATTAAATTCTAGACATAAAAAGGTTATATAAAAAATGATAAATATTTAAAATCACTCTTAATTAATTAAATTTATTCATTTGAACTTATCTCAAAAAGTGCGTATGTAACATTTAAAGGCGTGTATATATATCAGACTGAACCAAATGGCATAATTTTAAAATACGAATCTAAGCGTTTTTTGACGAAAAAAAATTAAAAAATAATTAACTGTAACAACCCTGATTATAGAAGTCACTGACTGCGCATCGGTGTTATCACTCCATACTCACACATGCATACATCTGATCGCCCGATTTATTCCCCTCTCCCTCCACTCCTCATTACGTCATTACCCCACTTCCCGCTCCTCAAGTTTATCGGTCCCCTCCGCCCGCCAACCAAACTTTGACAACGACCGCATCGCGCTGCAGGTCCTGGCGATGCTCTAACACAATGAAACACCGTGCTTACCATCACAATTTATTTTAATTTATCGGATTTTGTTACAACAGATAGGCACGAAATAGCTATACTGAGAGTCCATGGGCTCTACTTAATATGTTGACTTTTCTTTTGATTAAAGAATAGGTATTCATTACCGGGAAATAAAACACAGACACACTACTTTTACTACATTTATTTTTCTAAGCAAATATCCGCGTCATACCTACATGAAAACAATTTTACATGGATTTTATAATAAAACCCTATAGTTGGTCAAACATATTCACAATTTCTATGTAACTTTTAATTTTTTAGTACCGTAAAACGGGGTCAATAGATAGGTCTTCGATCTTTTGTAACGATTTTCGTAATGTTGCAGAATTGTTTTCCATTTTGATACGCATCTATTTAATGAGTCTTAGGCCAAACTATTAAAATATATTCATTTCTATTCGGATATATTTATAGTTAAGAAAAAATCTCACAAAATATACGTAATTTCTATTTACCTCCAATCAGGGGACAATAGACACACCTCAGGGGTAATTAGAAAAATTTCGCAGGGCTGCCTACTTGCAGTTTCCCTGAATTAATTATTTTTTAAGATTAAGGCAAGCAAATGAAACTCAATATTCTAATGCAAACTAAAATTTTATTTAAAAAAGTTTTCAACTATATATTAATTCTGAATAATCAAAAACAAAACTAAAAAAATCACTGACTTGATTATTTATATCAAATTAGTTGTTTACTTTTACTTTAATAACAAACGGAAACAAACTTAACACACTTCAAACTCTATATATAAATCAAAATCAACCATTATTAAATATGAACATGGCAGCATCAAAAAAGCATCTAAACAAGCTTAAACTTTAAACTGGAAATTATAACTAAAATTGCACTATTACTTTGATTTTAAAATAATATTTTTATTTTATTTATTTACATCAGTCGTTTCCATATTTTTTATCAAATTAATGAAGATGTGCCTAACAAAATAATCATCATCAGTCGATTATGAATATATTTTCTTTTTAATAAGGTTTTCTTATTATAATGACTAAACATTGTCATTGATCAAATCTCTTAAAATATCAGCATCACTTTTGTAATAACTTCCGCGTCGTACAGTTACTTGTTTTATGTCTTTAGTGCTTTGACTTTCTGTTTTTATATAAATTTTGGTATTTATAGGTATTTTCTTACATTTACGTAGATTAACCCCACATCTATCATTCTCTACTTTTTCGATAGAAATAATTTCAATTTTTTTATCTTTGGATCCTTTGTCTTCCTTCTTTTCTAAATTAAGGGTATTATCATTTTCACACATTCCACTCTGTAGCGAATCTATGAATTCACATAATATTTTATCTGTGTCTATATCAGGTAAATAATCTATCCTGGATGCACTTTGATCAATGTAGTTGTTAATAAGTAGTTCTTCATCTTCTTGTTGATAATCATTTAATATAGCATTTTCATCCACATATACTATAGGTAGTAAATTTATGTCTATTTCTTTATTTTTTTCGTCGAAATACCTCGTACTCATTTTAGTTTGCGTCATGTCCTTGTTAATCAAATCATTATTCAGTTTGTACATAAGTTGTCGTACTTCTTGTTTCTTCGTAGATTTATTTATTATTGAATTTTCAGGATTATGGTTTTCAATTATTTTGTTCTCAGGGTCATTTATATTGGGGTCGGATTGAACTGCTTTTCCAGGAATAATTTTTAACTTCTTCTTTTTTTTGCTGGCTTGTTTACTAATTTTCTTATTCGTAATTTCGTATTCGGATGCACTTTCTAAATTATCATCATCTATGTTTCCTAAACTTTTTCAAGATTCTGCATTTAATTTCCGTTTACGTGTTGGTTCCTTAATATTTATTGTGCCATACCTCATTTCTTTAAGTATTTGTAACACCGATTTGTCAACTGCATATCTTGATTCATTAGGGTCTTCATTATTATCACTTGGCAGTCAAAAGGAATAATACCAGCTTTTCGATAACCTGCTTTAAGGTTCGTTTCTACATTCTCTGATAAGTCATTTATAAGTAGTTTTAACAGTCTTGGAAAGCATCCTTTAGGTACTGAGGCTTGAGTTCTACCATCTGTTTTTTTCCATTTTAGTAAAATGTTTCTCCAAGCAATTTTCATCGGCCTAAAGAAAGCGATGTCTAGGGGCTGCGTTAAATGGGTAGAGTTTGCCGGTAAGAATATAAATGAGATATTTTGTTGTTCTGTACCGGCCATCATAATGCTTATAGAAGATTTTGACTGATTAAGGACTCTTTCAGGGTACTTAGTTCCTCTTTTGACTATAACCTTCTTACGTCCAGGGTCATCACTGAGGTTCGTTTCATCATAGTTAATAATATTTATTGAATCAATATCTTTCAGGGATTCTTCTAACTCCCCAAAGTATTCCTTAATTGTATCAGGTGAAACTTGAGCCCTCAACTTTTTTATATTTTGAGACATTCTCAATGAAATGGAATCCTTATGTCTTTTTAAAAATCTTGTGGCATAATCTGGTCCAGGCATATTGTTTTTGAAGCGCCTGTGTGTGATACCTAGATTATCTAAATATAATTTAATTATAATCCTTAAATCATATGTGTCTAGTGGATACCCCCAGTTTCCGCAAATATTCAGATAATTTACAATGTGGTGCTCTGTGTCTTCATCTAATGCATTCTGACCACCTTGCGTTTTCATTGTTTTTCTATTATGACGGTATAGCACTGATTTATTAATATTATATTTTTGTGCAATAGAGGCTAAAGAACACCTTGGAGTTGTTTCATACTCTTCCAAAGCTTGCTTAATTGTGTTTTGGTCGTATTTACGATACTGCTTACCCCGTGGATCGGGTTTATAGTTTCGGGCCATTTTTGTACCTTAGAAATAAAACAATGATAAAATTAACAAAAAGAGTTATTAACTACTTATTTATTAACTAATTATTATTTATCTTATATGGCGGAACGTAACGCAAATGAGCTTGATGAGCAAAACGGATGGGATAGCGGGACCCCGCTCCCTCGACTATGTACGCCATGGTCACCTGTATTTGTTTTACAGCAATCAATGAATAATATTTTAAACTCTAACCTTCTAATATAACTACGTAAAAATATAATTCGGGGAAGTGTGGAGCAACTCTACTTGACATTTCCTCTCTAGCCTCACTATTATGGCAACTTGCTTTAAGATCTTTGACTATGATTGCCTCACAAGTATAATTAAGAACTACATATTCCTAAAATAATAAAGAAAATTATAAATACTACAAATAAAAGAGAGATTTTAACACAAGATAGCCACCTAACAAAGGTGCCTAAACTTGTGGTGGCAACCCTTAGATAAAGATGGCTAATCACCCCTCTTTCGTAATTAATTACCCCTTTGCTGTGTCTATTGACCATACTCGCATGTCCATTAGCCCCTCAGGCATGTCTATTCACCCCTTTCGCGTGTCCAATCACCCCGAAAAATTAAAGAAAATAAGGCTTCGAAAAAAAAACCAATTTAATATAATAATGCTTATTCTTACCTTAATTAATTTAGGAGAATATATTTGTAATTGTAGTGACCGTAAGTGAAAGCTAATTTTAAACTTAAAACACAAAAATAGACCAAAATACGGAGGTTCAAACTCGCGCTCACTTAGCCACTCGTTTTGTTGTCGACTTTCAGGTTCAATTTGAACCAGGGACGTTAATCTTAGAACAAACTGGCAGGTCGCTGGAGAATAAAAGGATATGAATTTTAAACGATATGTTATTCTCTATCATCATTGTTCAAATCAACCCTTTTTAATTTAGTAGTATAGTACTGATGATTTTAGAACTGGGAAATAGAGATGGAGCTAAAATCGCTATTAAATTACTAAAATCAAAAGTCCCGAAGTACTAAACTTCAAGTGTCATATTGTAACTCTTTAATTTATACTCATTATAGCCATCTAAATTGAGCCAGTTTATTTGATGATTTCCAAAATGGTAGTTTTAAAATAAAGGCTATTGGCAATGGATTTATTTTATTTTGTAGCATTATCATTTCGTATACAGTGCTATTGTAGTATTACTTATTTTAAGAGGTATAATACATATAACTTTCCTGTAATAATTACTTTAAAATAATTTAAAAGAAATTCTACCAAAAAACTTGGTAGTTATCTTACTGTTGAGCCTGCTTGATTGAAATTTCAAATTAAAAATATAACTGTCGTGGTCGCCGAATTCGCCGTACCTCGCCTCGTAGTCCTTTCCTTATTTTATTTTCCTTCTTTTTGCATTGTTCTAGTGCTCCTCGCCCTATTACTCAGTGTCTGTGGATTTATTTTCCTTCATCCCCACAGGTACGTGCTGTTGAGTTGAGATCCCTCCTCCGGTACGTGCTTTAGTGTAATCCTTTTGTTTTGTTCCCGAACGTTTTTTGTGTTGGAGAAATTGACTCGTTGTTTGTGAGAAATTGACTTGTTTGTGAGATAGGACTCTTTTTGCGAGATAGGACTCTTACTTGTGAGACACGACTTTGATTACAATATGGCTTCAGATAAAAAATGTTGTGTACCTGGATGCCTGGAAACCGGTGGTAAGTAAATACAGCATTATATCTGCTACTTGGCACTTACGATGGACTTGAGTCTGGAAAAACAATCGTTAAAAGTAAATATAACCATTGTCTCTTTCTATTTTATTGCTTTAGAATGTAATTATGTAAATCTTCAGCCGAAAGGTGAAACAATATTGTTCTATACAACTCATAGTGTTTAACCTATAAAACTGAAAAAAATAATTTCTCGAAAACTATAAATTTCCGCAGAAAGTCGTACGGGGTGTTACTTCAATGGCCTTACTACTTACTTATTAAAATTATAAAGAAAATCTTACAAGTATTTACTGAGATATCTTGAAACAACTCATCTTTTGTTTCAGAAACACTTCATGCTTTCCCAAACCCATTAAAGGATCTTGAGCGCTTTAAAGCCTGGTATACATTGATTGGTGGACCAAATTTGCTTGGTTACAAATGATCATATTTACAAGTATCGACGTGTGTGCCATGCACATTTTGAGAAAGGGTTTTGTTGTCGATACAATAGAATATCAAAAATTGCAATTCCCACCTTAAAAATGCCAGGTAAGCAATTCTTTTATTTTGATGTAAGAAGGTACTGATACTTAAAGTTAGTAGGTACCTCAGACGTGTGGTAGGTACTAATTACCTCAAGCAATTAATTTCAACACAAGGTTGTCTTGGCAATGAGTAGAGTAAAAATAGAAGTACCCTCAATTTCTCTCTTACAAAAGTTGGCAAATATGATCTATTGGCTAAGCTCATGTACTAGATATTATTGCGTTAGGCCTAAAATTTTGAACATTATTCTAATATTTAGTTTCAGACCCAAAACTATATTCAAGGAGTTGTTCAATACAACAATCCATCGAAAGTTCCTTTCGAAGTGCACTATCTACCTCAAAAGGTAATATTTTTATTTTATTTTATTTAAAATGATAGATATTAGTGATGTAAGAAATGTCCAATTTCCTACATTCGTGAATGCGAAAATCGGATTTGGAAACGAAAATTTGGAAGGAATTTGGAAGCGAAACATTATGGACACCTTAAGAAATTCCTGCCTTAACGTCTCAATACAATAACGGATCTTTATGCGGTTTTTTTACTAGATAGAGTGATTCAAGAGGATGGTTCATATGTGTAATACATTGCACCCGTGCGAAGCCGGGACCGGTTGCTAGTTTTTTATAATAGTATATTTTATCAACATGTGGATCTTAACTTGAAATTTTTATACTGTTTCCTTGAGCATGACTGTATTTCAATATAATTAATAATTATAATTTTAAAGCTCTCATTAGTTTGATGAACTTTTTAAATGTTTGATGAGATCATAGTATGCATGCAAACAAGTGCTGGTATAAAATAGTATTACACAATTTTTCAGATTTGGCCTTACAATCAATACCTACTGGTTCAAATAGACAACCAATGCAATCAATAGAAAATGTATTGCAAAATGTATCTTCAACCATAAAATGTAAGTTTATTATGTATAATTCTTCCTCTTGTTCATACTTTCAGGATAGATTTGTTTCTTTAGTTTTCTTTATTACATAGCCAAAGGACTCATTTAACTTCACCTTAGCCTTAAACAGGAATCGATAACAGGGTCTCTGGTTGTGGATTACCAGGATTTTGAAAACTTGTTGTACACACCACCCACAGTCATGTACTAGATATTATCGCGTTAGGCCTAAAATTTTGACCATTATTCTAATATTTAGTTTCAGACCCAAAACTACATTCAAGGAGTTGTTCAGTACAACAATCCATCGAAAGTTCCTTTAGAAGTGCACCATCTACCTCAAAAGGTAATATTTTAATTTAATTTAAAATGCGACATTCGTGAATACGATAATCGGATTTATAAATTTATATTATAAATATGGCACCAAAAGTATGTAATGTGCATTAATTTAGATACAATTAAATCAAATTTAATTTTCTGTAATGTCAAAATACTATCTATATATAAATATATATATATGTATATATATATATATATATATATATATATATATATGTATATATATATATATATATATATGTATTGGTTAATTCGAGGGTACAATGATTGTAATATTGAGCAAAGGTAGTTTGATTACATGAGTTTGTTTGCAACCTTGTCTGTGCAAAACTATTGTATCAGTACAGATTTTATCTTATATGTTTTCATTTTACAATGTATAAACATACGTGTAAAAACAAGTAATTAATAATTTCTTTTATAGAATGTACGAGGACGAAAAGAAGAATATATAAAGCCACAACTTTAGAAGACAAGATCCTTCGTAAAACTGTTGCTGCGGCAAGAATAAAGTTGAGCAAATATAAAAATATTATTGAAAAACAAGCTGCATCAATTAAAGCTACAAAAAATATATTAACAAACCAAAAAGTTCTTAAAGCCCTGGACAACCTGCCAAATTCCGGTAAAATACAATGTTGCAGTTTCGTGAAAACAAAAAGAAGAACAAAGGAAGAAGATTTACATACAGTGAAAAAATTATTGCCTTGTCCTTATTAAAAAGAAGTCCGAAAGGGTACCGCCTATTTAGAAATATGTTTATACTTCCGGCCCCTCTCAACCTTGATTAAACTAATTAACAACGCAAATATTCAACCTGGAGTAAACCCCATCATATTTTCTCAATTAAAACAGCAAGTAATGAAAATGAAGGCGAGGGAAAAATTATGTATTCTGTTATTTGACGAAATGGCTTTGAAAGCAAATTTAACATACAATGAAAGAACGGATAAAGTTATTGGGTTCGTAAATAATGGTTTCGAAGCACATGAACAGTTTGCAGATCATGCACAAGTTTTTATGGTAAGAGGCTTATTAAAAAATTACAAGCAGCCAGTCGGGTATACATTTTCAGCGTCAGCCACAAAGGGGCCGGAATTAGCTAAACTAATCAAGATATTTATCCGGGAGTTAACAAAGGTTGGATTAACTGTTGTTGCAACAGTTTGTGATCAAGGCTCAGGAAATAGAAACGCCATTAAGTGCTTGACGGAAGAATCGCGAGTTGACTTTCTCAGAAGAGGAGAGGAGCCCAAGCAAGGTTTAATTTTCATAGACAATTTAAAAATTGTGCCCATTTTTGATCCACCCCATCTAATTAAATGTGTGCGAAATAATTTAATTACCAAAGATTTAAAATACACAGCTAATAATACCACAAAAATAGCAAAGTGGCAACACCTGGAGCTCTTATATAAAGAAAATCCAGCCTATCAAGGGATCAGGCTTATGCCCAAACTTACAGAGAACCATATAAAGCCTTCACAAATAAATAAAATGAAAGTAAAATATGCGACTCAAATTTTTAGTCAAACTATAGCTGCAAATATGGGCTATTTATCAGGTAAAATTACGAGTGCTTAAAATGTATAAATATTATGTATTGTTGTAACCTTTTATGCCATATTTATATCCAATTATGTTATATTCTTTCAGATAAAGGTGTAATCCCGTCAGAGTGCAAGGAAACTGCTGATTTGTTATTATTCTTTGATAATATTTTTGATTCATTAAATGGGAGTTTCGAGAAAAAACATTTACATGCGAAGCCTGCACTTGGACCGGTAACCCCCAAATCGATACACCGAAAAATTTGGAGAAATGCAAGAAAGATTATAAAGACAATGAATTTTATAAACAAAGGAAAAATTGAAAATGTCCCTACCTTACAAAACTGGATATGGACACTAGATGGGATAGAAACACTTGTAAATGAACATGAAAAGAAGCATGGAGTGAGCTCAGTTTGGATGCGGCACCTAAATCAGGATCCTTTAGAAAATTTTTTTGGTTCCATTAGGAGTCATGGGTGCCGCAATACGAACCCCACTCCTGAAAGGTTTCAATCAGCATTTGCGACATTATTAATTAATAGCCTGTCTAGTGTCCATGCCCCCGGAAATAATTGTGAAAATGATTTTGCTACAGCATTACACGCCCTCGTGATCAATGAGGACTGCAAAGCCAGTAATGACATGGATGTTGATTTATTGGATTTCAATGAAATTAATGTGATATCAATCGAACAAAAAACATCTAATCCGGTTATCAGAGCGGGACTAGAATACTGCAGCGGTTATTTCGCGAAAAAAATTAAAGATAAGATATTTAAAAATTGCCAATTGTGCAAAATTTCTTTTATTAATGAAAGTGAATCAGAATATATAAAATATCGTGAATTCCAAAAAAAAATGGCTTTGCAGTCCATCAAAAGAATTATTGCTTGTTGTAAGTGAAATGCAGGACATTATTTATGAGGTTTTAATGAAAAAAATATCATCTCCAATGATTAAAGAATTAATAAAAACAATAATATTGATGTATGTAGATTTTAATTTTATTAATTGTGATTTACATAAAGAAAAGAACATTGAATTTATTGTTAATTTTGTGAGTAGATTTTTCATTTACAACTATTGTAAAAACATTAATAAAATATTGTGTGGTAGACGAAAAATTTTAGGAGCTGGAAGTACAATAAATAACTATTTTTTTATTATTAAAATATTTTTACTCATAAATAAAACATATTATATTTTTATATTTGCTCAGCTTAATTACAAATAAAATAAAACCTTTGTACATATTTGTATTGCATATGTAACATAATTGCCGACATGATCTGATGAGGGAGCTAGAAATTATGACGGTAGCTGTGTTATACCTAGCTTAATTTGTTAGTTCTTGTTTATATAGATTTATTGAATTGTTCTTAATGAAACGTTTGATCAAACATATTTGCCGACATGATCTGATGATGGAGCTAGAAATGATGAGGGTGTGAACTTGTTGGATTGGTTATCATACGGGTTATCATAAAAAGAATATTTTTAAAAACAAGCTGTGTCCTCAGGCGCTGGGTTTGGTGGAAAAAATTTCATCCAAGCTAATCTAAGCATTAGGGTTAGGACCGAGGGGCTGGTAGCTTTTAGCTGAAAGCTTTGAATAGGTTTTAATTTAGGTTAAGTTTTGTTTTATTTTAAATAATTTTATGTTAATGTTTGTAAATAAATTATTAAACTTTATAAGTACCAAAATGTCATGTAGAGCTTGACGGGA
>CAKOGK010000210.1:0-10035 GCA_933534255.1 Iphiclides podalirius | reverse complement strand
AATAAAAAGAGGGAAAGAGAGACGCCACCTTTCTATTGCAATATCATTGGACATAAAAGCGGCCTTTGACAACGCCTGGTGGCCCGCGCTCTTTAATCGATTGCGACATATCGGCTGTCCAGCTAATATCTTCGGACTTATAGCCAACTATGTAAGCGATCGCGAGATCATTTTAGACCACGCTGGGGAGCGGGTTACTAAGGCGATGACCAGGGGCTGCATCCAAGGATCTGCTTGCGGCCCAGTGCTCTGGAATATTATTCTGGACGAACTTCTTGATATTGGGCTTCCAGTGGGTTGCCACATACAGGCCTTCGCAGATGACGTGCTGTTGGTGGCCACGGCCGGGAGCGTTAGCGAACTTGAAACAATCACCAACTCATCGCTTTCGCGAATCGTCGATTGGGGTAGCAGCGTGAAGCTCAGCTTCGGACCTGCAAAAACCCGGATGATCGCCTTTACTCCCAAGGCTAAGACTGCCGTCATCACCATGTCAGGACAGAGATTAGCTTTCTCGCCAGACCTAAAGTATCTGGGGGTAGTGCTTGATGAGAAACTCCTCTTCGGCCGTCATGTAAGATATGTCATTGACAAGGCGCGGCGAATATTTAATGCCCTCTGCATGTTCTCGAGACCTACATGGGGGGCTCATCCTGAGAACATCAGCACCATTTACCGTCAGGTGATCGAGCCAACGGTCACATACGCGGCCGGGATCTGGGGACACGTCACACACAAGAGGTGTATTAGGAGGAGCCTCGAGAGCTTGCAGCGAGGATTCGCGATAAAGGCAATTAGAGGGTTTCGCACTATCTCAACGACTGCTGCAGTGGCACTCGCCCAATTCACGCCCCTAGATCTAAAGGTTAGGCAAGTACACATTGTCGAAAGGGCCAGGCTGTCGGGCACATGTGATTACGTCCCTGACGATATACCCCTTGAAAGACCCACTCCCATACACAGGTTATTACACCCCGCGGAGAGAATCAACATTGATCCTAAACTGCTCCCAACGCAAGATCTAGTGGATGCCCAAATATACACAGACGGTAGCAAGCAGAATGATGGTGCCGTTGGCGCAGCCTTCGTCTGCTACGACAACTCTAACACACATCCAAAAACTACCAAAAAATTTAGGCTACATAATACGTGCACAGTCTTTCAGGCTGAGCTTTTTGCCATCCATCAGGCATGCCTGTGGGCAGATACGAAACAGTACACAAGAACAGTTATCGCTACAGACTCTCTCTCATCTATCCGCGCTCTACAAAATCGGAGTAACACACACCCTATCATCACGAACATTCACCACACAATCCACAGAATACAGCAATCATCACGCATCATAGACATAGTGTGGGTCAAGGCACACACAGGTATTTTGGGAAACGAGGCGGCAGATACAGCTGCCAACTCTGCCACTAAATTACACAAAAAACCCGACTATTTCGCAATCCCACTCTCATACATAAAACATAAAATTAAAACAGACAATCAATCTATCTGGCAAGCACGGTACGAAAGTGCCGAACAGGGAAAACACACGAGGAATATACTTCCTACTCTAGACCACATAAAATCACTTAAAGCAACCTCACCTACCTGATATGTAACAATCTGAGTGTGCCTCCCTATTTAATCACCAAACTACTGACCAAGCAATCCGCGATGGATTCATTTAACAGATTTGTGTTTGAAATTGTAAATAGATTGAAACATTTTAATAATAGTTAGACGATAAGTATAAAATAATTTAGTCTTGTATTATTTACTTAGTCACGTAAGATTTTAACCTTTTCTTTTTATTATAAAAAAAAAAAAAAAAAAAAAAAAAAAAAAAAAAAAAAAAAAAAAAAAAAAAAAAAAAAAAAAAAAAACTGAACTTTGTCTTAAGTTAAAGCTCTAACAGGTTGTAACTATGTAATATTAGTTATTCATTAAGATTTGTATAGTTACCTCTTTTATTCATAAAAAATGTATGTGTTTTAGTCATAATTCATTGCTTTGTTTGTATAATTTACCGTTAATTATGTTTAGAATAAGAATAAACACTTTTTAATTTTCTCTCTTCCCTTAGTTGTAAGTGTTAATTTAAGGTCCCTTCTTGATATCGTTTTATTTACCATGTCCTAACATTATATTCAATTAAAAATAAAAATTTGTAAATAAAATAACTATTAAAATATCCACTTGAACACTACAATGTGAACCAATGCATAATAATTAAGACTCTAATATAGTAGCGTTAAGGTATGATAAGAGATTTAATGGAAATAATATTTCAATATCAGAGAATAACAATATTAAATATCAAACTACAAATGTTAATGGGATTAACTTATCAATTAAATTTTAAAATATTATAAATTATTCAACGCATAACTGTATCCAATAGCAGTTATGCAGTGAATATTTTTATCGTGTAACAATATTAACTATAAGTTTACCAATTTGAAACTCTGTAGAAAATCTAATCAATAAACGGCCATCAGGGACGGTTATAATCTCTGGTGGAAAACATAAAAAAAAAAAAAAAAAAAAAAAACCTACCTAACCTAACCTAACCTAACCTAACCTAACCTAACCTAACCTAACCTAACCTAACACCTAACCTAACCTAACCTAACCTAACCTAACCTAACCTAACTAACCTAAACCTAACCTAACCTAACCTAACCTAACCTAACCTAACCTAACCTAACCTAACCTAACCTAATCAACTCTTACAAGTTAAGATTATATTAATATTATCGACTATTACTCGTATAATTAAAGTCGACACACTCCCCTGACATGTTCGGTTACCGTACTCCCGCCAAAAAGAACATTTTTCCGGAAATGAGTTCCCCAGAGGAGATGGCAGGACCATCTCCTAAACGCGAGAAGGGGAAAACAAACATGAGACGGAGTATAGGAGAGTGGGAAAACGACAAAACGGACAAAAACCCTAGCGCTCAGACAAGGGTAACGGGACGAATCCCGGCGGCACCCACGAAAAAATTAGCTGGCCCCTCCCAACCTGGGACGTCAGTCGAAATAGAAGGCAGCTCACCGGGGAAGAAGAAGGAAAAATATGCAGACCGAGTTGCTGAGGCGAGGGCTTGCCTGCAGAAGGCTAAGCTCCACCTCAGCAATTCACGAAATTTAAAAACTGAAATAAAAGTAGAGGTATTACAGAGTATAGAGAGGATGTACCAGCTTGTTAAAGAGGCAGAAGCAGACAGGGAGGCAGAGGGAAATAAAGGACAGGAAAAGAGTGATGATAGACCAGTGGTGGAAATAGAAAGAAAAGAAGAGGTAGAGAATAAACTGATGCAAAAGATAAGTGAACACAGTAAACTTTTGGAAGAAAACAGGAAAGAAATGTTAATTTTAGGAGAAACGCTGAAAAACCACGGAAACAAGGAATTATGTAAAACATACGCTAATGTGGCCGCCGGAATTAGCGCGAACACACGATCGAGGCAAACGGTTACACACTCGATGGCAGTTATCTCGCGAGATGACATGGAAACAGGAGATGAGGTGGTGGAGAGGATCAGGAAGACCATTAATGCAAAGAAGCAAGGATTGAGGATAGATCGTATCAGAAAAGCAAAGGACAGAAGGATAATAATAGGATTTAGTAGCGGGATGGGACGCAGCTTGTGGCGGAGGAAATCAAGAACAAGGACCCTCTCGTAATGGTCAGAGATGTCATGTGTTACAACACTGACGAAGACATCTTGCAGGCCATTAAACACCAAAATAAAAATCTGTTGGAGGGAGTGAGCGAGGAAGATATGCGAATGGAGATTAAATATCGCAAAAAGACGAGAAACTCTCTCACTTGTCACATAGTGTTAAAAGTGTCGCCACGTTTGTGGGCACTTATGACTGAGAGTGGTATACTCCACATAGATTTGCAGAGAGCGCGAGTGGTGGACCACTCCCCACTGGTGCAATGTTCTCGATGCTTGGGGTATGGGCATAGGAGAAAATTATGCACGGAGGCGGAGGAGGTGTGCAGTCACTGCGGTGGCCCACACCTCAGGGCCGACTGTGCGGACTGGCCGGCGAGGTGCCCTCTTGCAAAAACTGTATAAGAGCCAAATTAAATCGTAAAGACCACAATGCTTTTAGCGCAGATTGTCCGGTCAGGAGAAAATGGGATAACTTGGCGAGATCATCCGTAGCTTACTGCTAAGGTGGCCGCCAAGAGATTCGCAAATCCTGACCGGCAACCAAAAGTGCCGCGGTTTTTAAGAAACCTCCAAAGAACCCGACAAATAAGATGTCCCATTGAGAAAACCTGGGCGAAAAAGGAAAGGCCTCTGGAGGACTTAAAAATAGAAAACGTAGCACTGCGCAAGTACGCAAAAACAAATGAGGTACACTTACCGGAATCCAGACCATTGCGGATTAGGGGGACTGGCCCGCCAGTTACGCTCAAAAAGTATCCCTTTACGCGTGTCACTGAATGGCAAGAAGAGAAACGTTAGCTGCATAATTTATGCAGCACCCAATCTTGAGATTGGCCTAATACATTTCACTCTTCGCCAGGCAGAGTCACATAAGAAGAAAGGAGGGAGCTGGGAAACGTACAGTATCAAATAGTCAAAACGTATCCTCTGCCCATCCACCGGTAATTAAGATAATAACTCACAAAATGAACACATACGAATCAAGGCAATAGATTTATCGAAAGCATAAATGACACAAAATAAAATAAAGTAAAAATAAAAATGAGGCATTAATAGAAATTGTTTTTATACATTCTGTGTATAAGATACAATTCTCGAATAAAATGTAACAAATCAGGAAGTAGCAATTAATTGTAAATGAAACGGAAAATTGGCAAATAAATATAATTTTGGGAAAGAATAATAATGGCAAATGGCGACAAGGAATGGCTAGTTAAGATAAGTATACATGAAGTAAATGATAAGTAAAATAAGAATTTGATGTAAAAGTTAATTAAAATAGTTTCTCTATTTTGTATATTTGAAATGCTGTAAGAAAATACTAGTAATAAGTAATTAGCTATGTAGGTAGAATAAGCAAGATACAAATGTAACAACAAATTAGGCAAAAATTGGAAATGTTATAAACAAGAAAAGAACTAAAGGTAAAACAAATTTATATTCTAAATGTATAACTGAAACTATAACAGTATGTTAATATGAATGTATGTATGTAAAGGAAAAGAACATAGTACTAAAATTAGTATGAAAAGAGCATTGCAAAAAAAAAAAAAAAACCTAACCAACCAACCAACCAACCAACCAACCGTCTGCTCGTTTGGCAATTATTCAAATACAAAAAAAAACTGATTTCCGAACCAGTGCTTTTGACGTTTCATAAGAACACGCAAGCGTCTATGTAAATAATTAGGGCGAGCGAGTCCTAACACTATTCGACAATCTGAGCTCTTTTGTGGTACACTTTACGGAAAAACTATCAGGTATAGACCTGATAGTTTTTCCGTAAAGTGTACCACAAATCTATAGAGAATGGTGTTTTAACACAGTAATTTAACTTCATATATAGATGTGTTATCTTCCAAAAAAAAAATGTAATTTGTTTTTTTTATATACGTTTGATACAATGTTTTTGCACTACTAACGCCGTCCGTTAGAAAACTAAAGAGTTAATCATTGGCAACTGCAATAAAACTAAGGTTGACATTTTTTGAACATGTTTTGAAATGACTATTAGTGAGCACCTCTAAAAAGTTATATAGGAATGCGTGAACGATAACTTATTGAAAACCAGTCAAATATTTCACCTACAGTAAGTATATTAATGATATTGTTACAGCGAAACAAAGAATAAACTACAGTAAAATGACGCGAAGACTCACATTAACAGGCCGTAAAGAACCGTTTGTTGATGAATCAGAGGAGAGAACGTTAGAAAAGAGAACGAGAGGCAGAATCATATTTATATCACGAAAATTCTATTTTTTTTAAATTTGCCATTAATTTTGTAACTGCCCAATAATATGAGTAAATTTAAGTAAAAAAAGTATGTTTTGTTTAGAAAAAATGAAGGGTACCAAGATTTTATTGTCAATCGTTTAATTATTAATGTTAAAGCAGCTTTGATATATCAAAAAAGTAATTAATGAACCAAACATGAAAATTAACAGTTTGGTATAGATAGAATGTTATTGTACTACTAACGCCATCTGTTACAACACCAAAGAGGTAACATCGATCGATGCAACAGAACTAAACTCAATACTCAAATACAAACGTCATAGGTCGAGGAAGGGGACTGTACTTAAAAACACTACACACACAGAGTTGAAAATATTTTCTATATAATTCCGATCCTGGACCACGATGGCCCTGTTTAGTTAAACGCACGCATCAGCAAAACAAGTTTCTGGCTAGCCCATTTCTTTCAGATGAAGCTTTAATAGTCTCTCTGGACTGAAAGCACAAACATCAGTTAATACAAGATACAAGATACAATCAAGCTATTGATAATTCCGATCCTGGACACCAGGTTATTACAGTATATCGATTTAACCCCTTCGATGAGTTTCTGCCTTGCCGTGGCGGAGGGGCTTAGTAGCCGTGGCTTGGTCAGTGTAGTAGCCTTTTTTAGAGCACTGACTAAAATCCATACGATGTTCCACCTAGGCGCATATCGACAGGGTCACGGGAACGCTTCCGCGCACTGCACTGTGGTTCCCCGCCCATACTAAGGTGCGACAAAAATACAAAATACTTTATTTCTGCGATTTTATGAATGAAACTGGTTAGATAAGAGATATAATAAGTTTATTGTTATAAATTATAATAAATAACGATATATCAATATGTATATAGTACATAAAAAATAATAATTTTACAATAAAAAAATAATCAAGTCAAAAATTAAATTGCGACTTAAAGTTATTCTGAAAGATGTAACTTATTTAAGCATAAATTTATATTAAACAACACACAGTATGAAAAACCAATAGAAGAAGAAATAAACAATAGAAATGCAGCTATATTGTATTTGTAACAATAATATTTTAAAAACTCAGGAGTTTCAAAACACCCTTTGATAAAACAGTTTTTTTTCTTTCTAGGCATTTTTCTAAGTTCTGATATGAATGGATCAGAGCTTAAAAGAAGCCTATTCAAAAGGTCGCTATTAGTTGTAGTCCTAGAAAACTTCCTAGTATGACGAAGTCTTAACATTAAACGTGACTTCGTCATACTAGGAAGTTTCTCGCTTCTGCCGCTTCTTCAGAAAGTAGTCCAATTGGTAAACGTGTATGTTCTATGATAGCAGACCCATGCACTAATACCTTGTGGGTAGAAGCTGGTAGGTAAAACCATGCATATGCTTGGACAATTAGATTGGCAGTTTCCATTGCAAATTCCCCAAACTTAATAGAGTTTACTTTGTAGCCAGAATTTATAACTTGCAATATTGTGGCTCAACGTTTTATCAATTCCTGTAATTTCAGGATTCAGGATCTCAAAGATTTTTCTAGCCGTATTGCCATCATTTGAAGTCCCACCTCCACCTGGTTTAGTTTTGTCTATTACCAAACCCATTTACATCCTGAATTGGGATAGGATGGCTTTTTTCCTTTCTGCTACACTATTTTTATTAGCTTGTCTAACTTGCCACTTTTTTATGATAAGCCTATAAAAAACATGCAGAAAAAAGCGGTTCGCGTATCTCTTGAAATACGATCTCGGCCCGCTATGTAATGTTCAACTTTTTTTTTCAACTTTCAAATTTCGAAGACACACATGCATGGGAATGAATATATACTCCCGACTTAAACCTGCAATAAAAACAACATTTTTAGTAAATAAATGCAAAACGAAAGACATTCAGTGTTAATTCATGTGCGTAGCAAAGTGCGACAAAGAGATTATTTTCACGTAACACTCATATTGCTCTAAAAGGGGGAAAAACGGGGAACGAATTCAAGTGAAATCATAAAGAATGAGTTCTCACCTAACGTATATAAAAACGTTTGTTACGGAAATATGGAGGAATATAAACTAAAACTCGACATATATTAAATTAAAATTAAAACGGTTACATAAAAAAGGTATATCACGTAGCAGTAAAATTTCATCAAAATAAACAATATTAAAATTGTAAATAAAATAAAAAAATATGTACATACCATGTCCTTGGAAATCCATTTTGAAAATAAATCAAATATGTAACGGGTTTCTGGGAATCGACAAACGAAATCACGTAACAATTTCGTGTGTCACTAGTAACGTTTTGGATCACTGTTGTTATTCACACTTTCGATGACGAAATGGTAATGAAAGTAATTATCTAAGTGCATTTAATTTATACCATTGTTGAGTTCAGACTGTTGTTATAATGATCACTACTTTAATTGAATCGCAGAGTGACCTTGGGTGATTTTTGTCGTACTAGGGAACCACAGTCCACTGCCGCGACCCTGCCAGCGCTGGCCGCCTCAGTAGCCCACCCGGGGAACAACTCCCCTCATCTCTACTGGCACGCTGGGACATTCAGCGCACCTTCCTACTCGGCCCGAGTTCGCTGACCGGGGCCGTGGAAGCCAGGAGAGCCAGTGCTAAGCAGCAAGCCTCCCAGCACCCAGCGGCGGATCGCACGCTACTAAATCCCTCCGACACGTCAAGGTCCCGCCTTGAAGTGGCGGAGCTTTGAAGTGGCGGAGGACCGTTTGGAGGGGCTTGGTCATCCAGGGCGAAGCTAAGTTGAAACCACACTGAGCCGGCCTGTGATGTAAGGGCGGCCCGACAGGGCTATTTCGAGTGGGCTCATTGAGCCCACTCTGGAGGCGTGCTGGAGGGTGCAGGGGATAGGTAGAGGGTGGTAGAAGACGATTCACTCTCCCTGTCTTCTTCTTCCGAGTAGGAGTTGCGGGGGGAGAATAGTGTCGGTATTGCGGTGGTACCGTTCTTCCTACCTTCCGCGGACGAAATATGGTAAGCGGCGGAGCCACAAAGCAGGTCCGCCGCTGGGGGATGGGAGGCTACCTGCTTACTGGCTCTCCTGGCTCTCCTGACAGCCGAGTAGGAAGGCGCGCTGAATGTTCCAGCACGCCTTCCTACTGCCGATACGTGCCTACGTGGAACATCGTTAGGGTTTTAGTCGGTGCTAGGCCGACATAACCCGCTCTTACCCCGTGAGGTATGCGTAGGCATTTGTTCCAGGTTAACAAAAAAAAGTATATCGACTTAAAGGTGGTCAATTTGATTGAATCATCAATTTGCATCCAGAAAATGATAATTTAATTTTCAAAGTGAAAATACCAATTAATAACCTAATGTCACAGAATTAATATAAGTATTAAACAATGTTCGATAATTAAAAAAATATCTAAAATGATTGGTCGTAATAATTATTTACTTCGGTAAATATGATATGGGCCCGAAGCTCATATCAGAAATGATAATTTTAAAAACTTTTAAAAAATTATTACCATTTAGAAAAATTACGCGAGCCCTCACAAAGCTCAGCTTTTTGCTATACATTATTTTGATTTCATTTGGGGGTCTGATATTTTGTAACTGGCATTTTATAAAGATCGCTTAGTATATTTCTATTAGTGTTATTGAATTTTATATTTAAAAAATGTAGGACACATTAACGACATGACAGAAATGCACAGGTGTTGATTCTAGGAGTAGATTCATAATCAAATAATAGCAAAATATACAGCGTGTCGTTACAATGGCGACAACACGTTTAGGGGATAACTTTTTAAAATTGTATTAAACCTAATATTTATTTCTTTTATTTCACATACAGTAGACTTTAATTCAGTAATATAAGAGTTCTAACGTTTTTACCTTGATACCAATATTTTAACTATTATTGAACTTCAATATTAACAACTTGATACAAGCAATATTTATAACCGTCCGGGAACTATCTATTTTTTTTTTTTTACTTTTTTTTTATGCAAATTAACAAGCAGATCATTATAACGACATGGACATCTGCAGCACGTTGAGTGGTCCGGCTACCTCATAACCAGTCCGGGTAACGCAGCTGGTCCGAACTCCAAGGGCCTGACCGCATCAG
>CAKOGK010000209.1:0-28324 GCA_933534255.1 Iphiclides podalirius | reverse complement strand
GTTCGGAAAGCAGTTTCTGTTGAGAAGAAACCGGCAAGAAACTCAACAGTTGCTCTTTTTTTAAAAAAATCAGTTTACAATATAATAGTACAGGTACAATAGTCTTGTTTTAGCCTACTTGATAATCAACAGTATTAACCCCACACATTGGCGTCGTCAAGATATTCGGCAATAGTATAATAGGCTTTAGCCATAAGTTTACTTTTAATTTTTCGTTTAAATTCATCAAGTGGCAGACTTAATATCGCCTGTGGGATTTTATTATACATGCGCACACTTTGCCACATGAACGACCTGTTTACTTTTTGTAGGCGAAATAATGGCGTAGTTAGTTTGTCCTTATTTCTAGTATTTAGTTTATGTCTGTCACTATTCTTTTGATAATTATTAATATTCTGTTTAACATACAAAATATTACAATAAATATATTGAGACGCAACAGTGAGTATATTAATCTCTTTAAAAAGATCTCTGAGTGTATTCCGAGCTCCGATGTTCTAAATTGCTCGGACAGCTGCTTCTGACAGAATCTCGGAAACGGCTCCAGCGATTTTCATGAAATTGAAGTGCGTAGATACGGGGGCGAAAAATCGATCTAGCTAAGTTTCATTTTTAGAAAATGTTGTTTTATCCCAGTTTTCAGGGAATGTAAAATATCATTCGAATATCACGGTAAATTTCACCGAAAAAAAAATGTTATAATAGCTCGGTCGGTAATCGGGAGGCCCCGAAACAGAAGGCCTTGGTTCGTGTCACGATCATTTACACACTTATTTTTTTACTTTTTTTTCGATTCCAGATCATTGCTTTCTTTATTTTTAATTTTTTGTCGATCCAGATGATTTTGTTCTTTTTTTCCCTTTTTTTTAAAGTTCTTTCTTTTGTAAAAAACACCAATTCATATTTTCTTATTATTACGTCGGTAAGATTGAAAAATATTATGCATATTTCATTACTCAGTAGTTTTTATCTAAATGTAATTTCCAAAATACACGATTTACCAACAAAAAAAAAACAGGTCCTCCGGGTACTAAATTATAATATTGTCAAAGATGTTATTCCGTTCATTTTATGTTTTATTGACTCTGTTCTTGTTTAGGCAAGGAACTAGAGCTTCAACAATTAAACTCAGGAAATTTGTTATTGTATAGCCATTTGAATATGACACTTCACACAAATCACACCTTACTTACAAATATTCCATAAAAACGTTTACTTCATTAATGTAAAAGTACCGACACAATCAATCGGCTTGCTATTAATATATTTTGGGTGCTTGAACAGACTCTAAGCTAAAAAATAAAGATGCAGAAAGATAACTCTTTCTTTCTTCTTTTAATAAATGGCTTCTCTTAAAAGAATTCTGCCAATATCATGTCAGTCAAGGGAGTGACGTTTATACTTATAGATCAGATAAAATTTTGAGATTATATTGAGATTTCCAACCTGAAAGTAAAGAGACATTTGCACATTACATTTAAAACCCATCACCTTAATAATACATGTCACAAATGCACACATCACAGAATCCAAATACATTAACATTTTATTTTATTTACATGGATGAAATCACACAATGTTTTGACAAATGGAGTAAAAACAAAGGATAATATGACAGACATATTAGTAGGACGCGGAATATTAGGAGGGAGGAAATCATATAAGGAGAAAGTTAATTTGGGACAAGCAAAAAATATATGTTCAGGAGATCCTTCGCTCAGCCCACACTCACAGATTGAGTTATCCCTGATTCTAAGCTTGGCTAAGTGAACAGGTGTGCAGCTATGTCCAAGGCGGCAAATGGCTGATTTAATTTGTTTGCTGGCATTACGATACTGAAAGAACCAGGGTTTTTTGGGAATGTCTTCTTGGGCACGAGCATAACATTTACCGGAAATAAGTTTAGATTTGCACCAGAGATTACGCCATGAGGCCATGAAGTCTAAACTAGCTGATGGTATCAAATCATATAAAAAAGTATGTTGGAAGGAAAGAGAGTTAGAAGTTGAGCTGCTTTAGCCAGTTTGGTCTGCACATTCGTTGCCTTGAATTCCACGATGTTCTGGGATCCAGGCAAGGACTACGTTTAGCCCCTTTAGGTGACACTTTAACAGAGTCTCCCTGATTTTTAAAATAGTCGGGTTCGTAAACTTCGAACGGAATGGGTTTGACAATAGATTTTGTAGACAACTTAATGAATCGAAAAGGACTAAGGTTTTACTTATATTATGAGATTCTGAGTAGAGGACTGCTTCTAGAACTGCCAGAGATTCGCCGGTAAATACTGAAGTATAAGAGGAGCACTTGTTATTGAGGAGTATTCTGTACTTCGGTATCCACACTGCAAAGCCAGTACAGCCTTGATTAGTTAATTTAGATGCATCAGTATTCATGAGCAACCAGTCATGCCAATGTTGAGTGATAATTTGTTTTAGCGTATTATTGGGATCAACCGTATCTTTATGTATACCAAAGTCTAGAATTACTTAAGGGTTGAACGTTAAGGCCTCAAAGGGAGTTTCAAAAAGCGGATTCTTGGTGCATTGGAAAATTGGTGACCGTATGTTAACAAATTTAAAATAACTTTTTAAAAGGCATGGGAAGTCTTTGTGAGTCCAGTAACTGGATTCTCTAGCTAATTGGGAGATGCTTTGTAGCCTAGAGAGAAGGGGATGGTACAAGAGTTGAGCTGCTTTGAATAGGAACTTATCTGACATAAGTTGTCTGCGGAGTAGGAGAGGTGGTTCGGCGCATTCCACCTGGAGTGCGTTTATAGGGGAAGATTTCATGCAACCTGTGATTATGCGGAGACATTTGTACTGGATCTTATCAAGAGTGCCCAGAGCTGCCTTGTTACAAGGTTCTAGTAGTAAAGAGCCATAGTCAAAATGACTTCTTATTAGCGCGTTGTATAGGAGATTTTGTGTATATGGATGGGAACCCCACCAGACACCAGATAGAGAACGAACGACATTCAGGTTTTTTTCACATTTAGATGTAATGTAAGACAGATGAGGAATTCCAGTTAATTTTGAATCCAGATAGACACCCAGAAATTTTACTTTATTGTTGTTTGGTATATTCTGGTTTCCTACAGAAATAGAAAGGTCAGGGATAAAACGATGTAGAAGACTACAATATTACTTTTAAGAGGGGATATAGATAACCCATGGTTAGATAACCATGTGTTTAGATGTTCAATGGCAGTTGATAAGTGGGAAGATGCTTCAGCTATAGAAGGATTAGTAGCATAGAGAGCAAGATCATCCGCATATTGTAAAATACTGGATGTATAATTGACAGATGTACTTAAATCATAAGTGTAGATGTTAAAAAGAAGAAGGCTCAGTACAGATCCTTGTGGAAGTCCTTTCCAGACAGATGTAGAAGGAAGGGAAACCCCTTGAGTGCGAACAAAGATACGCCTGTTAGAGATTAGGTTGGATATGAAATTGATTATCCTCACGGGAATGCTCAACTGGAGCATTTTTTGCCTGAGCAGCGGAAGAATCACATTGTCATATGCCGAATTTATATCAAGAAAGGCTGCGGTGATAGATTCTTGTTTGGGAAATGCCAGTCGGATTTCAGAGATAAAGATGCTAAGGCTGTCAATTGTGCTCAATCCCTTCCTGAAGCCGAATTGCGTTTTGGGCAGCAAACCTTTGTTTTCTATGAACCACTCTAATCGGTTTTTGATAAGGTGTTCCATAATTTTCGACAGAGTAGAAGAGAGAGCTATTGGTCGATAGCTGGACGGCAAAGAGGGGTCTTTACCCGTTTTCAGAATTGGGATAATGAGCTGCGTTCTCCACTCATCTGGAATAAATCCAGTAATAAATGTTTTATTTAAAAGGTCTAGAAAGTATTTGCGGGTACTAGACCCAGATTTTGTTAGGAATGAATAAGGGATCCCATCAGCTCCAGGAGAAGTATCTTTAAGATCCTTAAGGACTAAATGAAGCTCAGCAGAAGAAAATGGCTCATCAAATTTGTCATGTGCATGGGGAGATGCATGGGCATCTGCATAGAGTGAGGGGAATAATTCTTCTAGACAGGGGACCCACGGAGGGGCCAATATATTAAGGAAATCGGTGAGTCATGAACGGAGGTCAGTAGAAAGAAAACTACAGTGGTTGAGTGCTCCGCGAAATCGCCTTATATTTTTCCATACCAACGAAGAGTGAGAGCGAGGATAGGCTTTCGCAAAAGGAGAGCCAACCTTGCTTTTTCTTGGCAGAAAGTAGTTTCTTTGCTTGGGCAGCTATCTTTTGATAATAGATAAAATTCTCCATGGTCATATTTGAGGAATAAGATACCAAAATGGGGAAATGATCACTTCCATAAGTATAACGGAGGGTTTGCCAATAGGTGCTAGATGCTACTGACACAGAACATAAAGTCAAATCAACAGCAGACCTTAAATTTTGTGAGGGATTCACTCGCCGAGTTGGAGAGCCATCATTCAATACACACAAATTAAAGTCATTAAAAACATCTACTAATAAGTGGGAGAATGGGTCAATTCTGTGGAAACCCCACATTGTATGAGCCGGCCAGCTACAATGAAGGGAGAAGAAAAGCTGGAGAATAAAGTATTAAGCTCGGGAATATAGGCAGGAGTAGAATGAGGAATATAAACAGAGGCAAATATTAGACCCATGGTCTTAATTGCTACAACATTTAAATTATCGGAGAGTGAGGGTAAGGAAATAGTGGAAAATGGCAGACGGTTCTTGCACAAGATACGGGTGCCTGCATATCCATCATTTCTGTCTGCCCGGATACAAGAATAGCCCGGGATCCTGAAAGGGGATCCTGGTCTAAGCCATGTTTCCATGATGGCAATTACAGCTGGCTTATATGTGTTATTTAAGTGGATTATTTCAGACTTCTTATTCTTTATGCTCCGACAGTTCCACTATAGTAGAACTAGGGACTGGAATTCTGTATATTTTAGAGAATAGAGAATCAAGTTAATTTTTTGCATTACGTGGTAGATCAATGTCATCAAATTTACCAATAAGTGCTGCGATAGATGCAAAAAGGTTTTCTAAAAGGTTTTCATTTGGGGTTAAGGGAGCGGCTAGGGCATGCCCATTGGGAAGAGTAGCAGGGGGTGTGCAAATAATTGTTTCATGAGCTGACCTGTCATAGCCTGAATACTGTAGGAGATTAGGTTTTCGTTTTACATATACTGTTTTTTTAAAAGATGTTGTAGGAGACGATCTATGAAGGGGGATTTCCACAGGTTGCGTAGGAGTTGGGACTATCTGGGATGCAGCAATATCAGAGTAAGGTCGTCTAACTGCCGGGAATCTTGAAGAGGCTTCAAGGTATGAGATATTTTCTTGGGACATAACTATTTTGATAGCTTTCTGTCTGGCATGTTCTGGGCAGGATTTATCTATGGCGTTATGGTTGCCTGAACAAAATAAGCATGTCTTGGTGTCTGAAATACATGTGTCCCCTGTGTGCTCTTTACCACACTTATAACACCTTGGTCTTGATCGGCATTGAGCTTTTATATGGCCAAAGCGGCAACAGTTCATACATTGTATTGATGGTAACAAGTAAGTTTCTACAGGGATAGAAGTGAAGAAACAATATATGTGCGAGGGAAGTACTTTACCAGAAAAGGTTAGAACCACAGTTTGGGTAGGAATCCATTCTACTTCATCATTTTTCATGTCCTTTCTGTGTAACCTTCTAGCTTTAATTATCTCTCCACAGGAGCTGGGGAGTTCTGACTCATTCACTAATTCTTCCATGGAAATGTCTGTAGGGATGCCTCCAATTACGCCCATGCGAGAAACATGGAAAGGGGGAATAGCAGCTGAAAGTTTGTAATTGCAGAGAAGAGGATCTACAAAGTTGTTAGCATCAGAGGGAGATTTAAATTCAATTGAGACCCTATTCCGTCCCAAGTTAGAGATGCCATGCTTAACATTGTTTTTTACTTTATTACTGGCTAAAAAGTGGCCAATTTTTATTGGCTGAATAGTATAGCCAGAGGAAAGATCTGGTTCTGTTCTACTCAGATGTACAATAAAAGGTCCCTTGTCATTGTCTGTGTATTTCTTTTTATCATTAAAATTTGGGTGAGTGTAGGTACATTCATAGGAGGCCGAGGGCTGATTAAGGTGGTTTACTTTTTTTTATGAATAGAGGGTAACGTATCCGACGGTTTACGTCACTGGACCTATCCGGTGGCTCCGAATCTCCATCAATTTCCATAATAAGTAACAGGGACTACATATAACAAACTAAGAAAACTACTTACCAACAAAAACTACGAACAAACACAAATACAGATAGAATGGAAATCTCAACGAGGTAATAATATAAATCCAAACGAAAAGGTTTACAAAAAACACGTCAAACTTCCAATCACTCTGACAGCGAAAAAACGAAAGATAACTCTTCAATTTAGTAATGAGCTGTCACGATAAAGTCGAGACAGGTAATAAATTTTTCATGGGCAATACTGAATATAATTTGTAATGAAATTTAAAAAAAAGTAGTAGGACAATCGTAAAAGTAATTAAGATATTTATCAAAAGTAAGCAAATTTATTTCGTATATTTAGCATATGTGTTTATGCAGACTAATAAATTAATATTTTTTTACTATGAGTGATGTAAAAGCACTATTAATACTATCATCCTCAGATAAAGAAATAGCAGACGCTGCACAACACGTCGGACTAAAACCTCCACGATCGCAATACCGACACTCCTCTCTCCCCGCGGCCCCACCACCACTGCATCAGCGGTGCACGCTGCACAACTTTGCTTAACTCTGCTCAACCCAGAACACTACTGTAACGCGCTGCAGGAAAAAACACGATACCAAGAATATTGCGTACAACATTACAAATACGAATATTATATTTATATTTTCTATTCACTACAAATGTTTGTAACCAACACAGTTTAAAAAAAAAAAAAAAAAAAACCAACACAGTTTTAAAAATAAAATTTAAATAACTCTTAAACGTTGCTGGGGCATTAATGCACTCAGCATAATCAGACACTCGATGATAATTTTTCAAACAATACTTTATAATCACATCAGACGTCAGCTTCCTTTTCAATTCCCATAGTGGCCATATAAAAAAGCAGGCTACAAACATAAACAAATCCTCTGTGAAGATGGCTCGGTGACGTAGTTGCCAGATCATGGGTCGATAATTGTTGCGCGTTTCGTTACTTCTACGAGAAAATTATATATGTACAAAGATAGTGATGAAACAGGATGATGTAATCCTACAGTAAGAGTAGCCCTTTTAGTCAAGAAAAACAAATATAATGGTTAGTTATGTTTCATGTAATCTCATGTCATGTCAGTTCAATGTAAATTTAAAAAAAATTATTTCATTAAGTTGTAATTATAAAGATATAGTACCTGGAGGACCGAGCTTTGCTCGGTTTTTTTTTCAATCATGTATTTCGGAAATAAAAAAAATTAAAAATAATAAAATGATCTGGTATAGAAAAAACATTAAAAAAAATAAGTGGGTAAATGATCGTGATACGAACCGCGGCCGTCTGTTTTGGGGGCCGTCCGATTACCGACCGAGCTGTTATAACATTTTTTTTTTGCGGCGAAATTTACTGTCATATTCGAATGATATTTTTCATTCCCTGAAGACAGGGATAAAAGGATGTTTTCTAAAAATGAAACCTAGCTAGATCGATTTTTCGCCCCTGAATCTATGCACATACTTCGTCATTCATGAAAATCGCTGGATTCTGGTATATATATACAAGAATCCAGATAAAGAAGGAAATATAAAGGTGGCTCAGGGTCGTGTTTCTTGGCAGTCTGTGCGTGAGGCCTTTGTTTAGCAGTGGACTCTAACAGGCTAAAATGATGATGATGATGATGATGATGATGAAGTTAAATGATGTATGTTTTATGATTATCTGATTTGTTTTAAAAAACGAAGAACCGGAGTCACCGACATAGCTCTCCGGATTCGTGTCGTTCGTTGTGGCGTTCTAATGGGGAGGCCTATGTTCAACAGTGGACGTCTTGCGGCTGATGATGATGATGATTTGTTTTCATTTAATTGTGAAATTGTTTTTCAATGTTTTTCATAGACGAAAGTCAATCTCCGAAAATCTTTACATATATTATTATTTATATTGTGCGTATGTACGTGACTAAATGGCTGATGATATTTTTGTGTGTGTTTAAGTGGATTCGAGAATGGTTTAGGTTCACATTTCGAGGTAATATAAAATGTCTTTTAAATTAGTTTTTGAAGTTATACTACTTTTGGCGCCTTTGAAAAATTATGAGAGTAAAATCTTTAGGATGCGCGGGCACCGACCCTCAAAAAGCGACCACTTGGTTACCAATTTAATGTTTGTATCTTATATTGATTGTCACTAATTTCCATAAGCGCCAGTTCTTCCAGGAATATAATTAAAGTTATTTGGATTAAAAAAACTGTCATATTAATCCTAAGACTATGGCAATTTAATTCTTCAAACGTATAATTGGTTCCTATTTACAGAAATAAACTAAAAAATGCTTCTTTTGACTAACACATAGACCTTATTATATACCTTTATCCATGCACAAGTATTTTAGAACAGGAACATACTGAGTTAAGTTATTACTTTTGTAACAATGTAACTCCTTCTTTAATACAAATTTACTTAAAAAAATGTATTTGCCCTCAGTCCGTATACTTTTAAAGCTACATCGACCTCAGCTTCATCAAACCATTCATTTAATTCATTATATTCGAGCAACCTTAGGCTCGTTCAGGTAAGTACCACGACCTCACAGAAGACCGACGTAAAGTGGAAGTTTAATACTTTCGCGTTTTGTCTGGTGAGTGAGGTGGCCGGAGCCCAATTTTCAAAAGGTCAAAGTCAACGCATCTGGAACCCTCAGGTGTAGCAGATGTCCACGGGCGGCGGTATTCACTTAACATCAAGTTAACCGTCTGCTCGCTTGGCAACTTTTCACAAAAAAAACCTGAGTTCAAATACCGGTGCCAGCACAAATGAAATTGCTAATTTTAAGTGCTAACTTATCAAGTGTTCAGTGATGAATGAAACATCGTGAATCCTCCATATTTTCGTAATAATAACAAAAAGAAATATATTATTTCTATTCAGAGCTTTTGATATAATTAGTTTCATTGTAATTTATTCATTTATGTAAAACAAGTTCTACCGTATTGTCTATTATATGGATTTACTTTTGGTAGAAACTTTACCGGGTTAGAGTTTTTTACTGTACTAGCGACTCGCCCCGGCTTCGCACGGTTGCAATGTATTAGACATAAACCTTCCTCTTGAATAACTCTATCTAGTAAAAAAAACCGCATCAAGATCCATTACGTCCATACATAGGAACAGACAGACAGCGGGACGACTTTATTTTATACTATGTACTAAGTAATTTTTATTATGTTAGTTTAATACCAGTATATAGCTGTTTGTTTTCCTTCAAAAAAATAAATAAATATTCCGACCATATGTGGTTTGCCAATCCGCAATGTCATCGCGTGTTGGACTATGCCCTAATACCCTCTGCACAGAGGCATTTGCCCAGCAGTGGGATATGTATACCTAGGCCGTTACTTTAACCTTTGTAAAAATCTACACATTTGTGCTTTCAATTTTATTTTGTTAATTTTATTGGAGGATTTTAAAAAGTTGCTTTCATTGCTACGAAGTGTCATTTCTGGTTACTGAGACTTCCTACTAGTTATCTTCATTGCCTTGTAAGAGAATTAATTATGTTATGATTACTTTAAAATAAGAAAGAAAGTTGTTCTCTAGCTAATTAACAACATATTAACAGTAGAAATTGGTTGCATACCGTAATAATTATAATTTAATGACTAGTCGATATTTTAAGTATCTACGACATTTACCATTTTGATATAAAATGTTCACTTTTTTAAATATCGACACATTCTAAATATAAGTGCAGCGACAGTCTGTGCAAGTTCTTTTGTTACACGTTACACGATCTGTTTCTATCATGGTGCGAACGAGGTTTCTTTTTGCCTTCTTATTGGCTTTGACAGCACAGGGTAAGTGAAGTTAAAAACGTGAACATTTATTTAACGGTTTTTATCATTAGACTTCTTGTTTTTTTATTCTATCTCATTTGCTATTTTATTTTACAGTGCAATCAAAACCTCAATATCGAGATTGGAGATCTTATGGAATTATCCAAACTGTGCCGGCACCGATATCACAGTCATCCATACCGGTACAAAGTAAACCATCGCAATCATCGCCCTGTCACTGTTCTACGTCAACTTCAAAACAGGGTATTGCTCCCCATACTACTTGTGTAACTCCTGTCACAACACCTGCACCCACCCAAATAGTATCGAAAGTGCCTGAACCTTGCATCAAATCTACACCAAAATCGGAACCTTCAACTGCTGCCCCCTGCGCTACACCTGCTCCGACCCCTGCACCCACCCAAATTATACCGAAAGTACCTGAACCTTGCATCACATCTACCAAAAAACCAGAACCGTCGACTGCTGCCCCCTGTGCTACCTCTGCTCCCACCTCTGCAACCACCCAATTAATACCAAAAGTGCCTGAACCTTGCATCAAATCCACACCAAAACCAGTGCCCCCCCCCGCTACACCTGCTCCGACCCCTACCCACCCAAATTATACCGAAACCTGAACCTTGAAAACCAAAAAACCAGAACCGACTGCTGCCCCCTGTGCTACCTCTGCTCCCACCTCTGCAACCACCCAATTAATACCAAAAGTGCCTGAACCTTGCATCAAATCCACACCAAAACCAGAACCCTCCACTGCTGCACCCTGTGCTTCTCTTGCTTCAACCCCTGCACCTACTCAGATAGTACCTAAAGTACCAGAACCATGCACGACCCCTACCCCAAAACCGAAAATCCCGACTGCCGCTCCTTGTATAACACCCGCCCCTACCCCAGCGACCACACAGATAGTACCAAAAGTTCCAGAACCATGCGCTACACCCACACCAAAACCAGAAATCTCGACCACTGCTCCCTGTGAATCTCCCGCCACTACCCGCGCCTCAACACCAGCTCCCACCCAAATAGTACCAAAAGTGCCTGAACCATGTCTTACATCAGCACCGAAACAGGAAATAAAGGTAACGTCACAAGCACCGGCCATAACTCCTTCCGTCACAACCAACTGCAGAAATGGTGAAATCTATCCCTCAAGTACCGGCAGCTGTGACCAGTTCCTTATGTGCTACAACAGAGTACTGGTATTGATGATCTGTCCACCCGGCCTAGCGTTCAACTATAATTCGAAGAGCTGTGATTGGTCAGCAAACGTACCGGCGTGTAGTGCACGAGGTAATTATTTAATTCCAATAGTTTTAGACAGCTGCCACTATTTTATTATTTTTAAATAACTGCTCTTAACATGTGTTATTTTATTTGTTACAGCATACTAAATCGAAATTATCTAATAGTGCGGAGAGTCCGAAAGTGCGAAGGCTTTAACAAATTTCGACAGAAATTACTTAAGTAACATAATATTTATATCGTGAATGTAGAATAATTAATTTAAAATATATGAATGAAATAAAGAATTTATCGTAACATTTAAGTTTTTTAATGACTACATCATGGCTGTCTGTAGTTACTTTGGTAAATAAATAATAAAACGTTATTAAAATATGTCCTATATTCTATTTGCGTAACACGATGACCGCTTTTGTTTGTAAAATATATTTAAAACAAATAAAAAGATCTTGCCATACTGTTTGCCGTATTGTATTTCCTTAAGGATCACATAGGTGACAAAACAATACAATTTCTAACCGTATAAAATTAATATAATCTCAAGAATAAGACTTCATATTCCCCATTTTTCAAATAACTTCAGAATGTTATAATGGATTGTATTTTCATTTTTACTTATTTAAAATTGCAGATAAACAAAATTAATATGGTTTGTTTTTTTTAAACGCTTGAATTGGTGAATATCTCTCCTCTCTTCTGACTTTATCCCACCTAGGTGGGGTAGATACAAAATGTCAGTAATAATGTAAATGTTTTTTAGGTTTTTCTTGTGACCGGCCGCCCGCCCAACCCTTCTTCAACCTTCTTTGGAATAAACACCCCAAAACTTAGTTTGTAAAGATCCATTACTCGATAACATTTTAAGATCCATCTGGAAGATGAACAAAAAATCTAGCCGGCAGCAGTTAGGCAGCATTAGTCTTCGCTTGATTGCCTCTATAGCTGTTTAGTCGAACGTGTTCTTCGAAGGATGGCTTCTGTATTCTCCAAATATCAAGAAATTGGGACCGCCCTTGCCGCTTCTACGTGTTTTAATGTATAAACAAAATAAACCAAGAAAACGTTGCATTAAACAATAGCTACTTTTAAAATATAAACTGTGCAATGTGAACATTTTGTATGTATTATGCCATTATACCAGAGGATTTTTGAAATTATGCACAAAAATAGTTGTCCCGTGTGGAGATCAAACCCACGAATCCCGACGCCGAAACCAATACCTTGGCAACTGCGCCACGGAGTCATCGAATGAATCATATGACCTGAAATACAGCTTATTAATATCTGAACCAATGTGTTGTGGTATTATTTCAACTGGTAGGGCCACGCAGCAGTCTTCGCTGTTGCACTAATAGGCAGTTACGTCCATTAGTGCAAGAGAAGAACGGCGTTAAGTGGAAGTGTTTCTGTCTGGGTTTCGTCTGATAAGTGAGGTAGTCGGGGCCTACGTTATTAAAAGACAAAGCATTTGAAACCCTACGGGTATTGCAAACGTCCATGGGCGTCGGTTAACAGTTAGCATCAGGCCATTCCGCTTCGTGCTTCCACACGGAACGGACGTTAATCTGAGCCGGAGGGCCCATGCCAACCGACCCGGAAGCCATCTTGCAACCGTTGTTGCTAATATCATTTCTTTTATCTCTCGGTGTGCACTGCTTGCCTCATCGTTGTCGTGTTTCGCGGTCTACGGTTAGGGAAGCCTCAAGCAAGAAGAGTGAAGAAACATTATAGAAGAAAGAAAAAACATTATAGAAGAAAGAAGAAACTTTGCCCGACTTCCGAGCGGATAGTGTTAGTGTAGTGTTGTGTGCTCGTAGGCAGGTTCCTGTCCGTAAGTAGAATTCTACACACATTTCTCGTCTCAGAGGCGGCATTGTAATTTTACCTGTGTGCTTGTTGCATTAGGCGACAGCTAGGTACTCACCCTTGCGCACCTAAAGCGCAGGCGACTAAAGGTTAATTTTAGGCACACACCTCCCTGCCGCAAGGTGGGGAGGCCTATTTAGAAAAACACACGCCGGCGGGGCGCAAGCCCCAAAGGCACAAGCGTCATGGGTTCCCTCTTAGAGGAGTTCCTGCGGGAGGAATGCCCCGAAATATGGGCAAAATTCCTCAATTTCGCGAGGGAACGGCGCCTAGCCGTCGAATTTTCTAGCGACAGTCCGGCTTCACCGGCAGTCGCCTCGCCGCCATCTCCGGTGCCCTCTGCGCCAGTTATTGTGTCGCCCTCTGCGACAATTAATACGCCCGTCGCGTCGACCTCCGCCGCCGCGATCGATCTTAACGCGCCTTCCGCGCAATCCATTTCCCCCTTCCGCGCTGTCGTTCCCGACTCACAATCGGACGGCGGCTCAGACATGGAGGTCGAAACGACCCCCGCTAACAACGCGAGCGCCGACGGCTTCACCGTCGTCAAATCGCGAAAAAAGGGCAAGAAACGCCCCGCTACCGACAGCGACCCCGAAAGCGAGGCCGCCCCGTCAAACCGTCCCACCGCGACGCCCGCCAAAAAGGCAGCCGCGTCTGCCCAGTCGGAACCAACATTCGCCTCCGAGCGAAAAATAAAGCCACCGCCGCCAATAATTATACAAGATAAGGCAAAGTGGCACCAGGTTTGTTCGTGGTTTGAACGCCACAACATCCGAGACCCCCGGTCAAAAAACACTAATATGGGTATCCGCGTATACCTCGATTCGTCAGACGATTTCCGCCGCGTAACAAAGTACTTGCGCGAAGCTAAGGTAGGTTTCCACACCTACTCACTACCCGAAGAGCGTAAACTTCGGGTCGTAATAAAGGGCGTCCCAAAAGAGTCGGATGTCGATATGGCTAAGGTCGACATCCGCACTCAGGGATACCCGGTCCACGCCGTGCGTCGTATCAGGCACCCTCGCACCCGTGTCCCTATGGACATGGTCATGGTGGAACTTGACCCTACCCCGGAAGGTAAGGCCATTTTCAACCTTAAGAGGGTCTGTGGGCTCAGTGACTTAGTCATCGAGCCCCCACGTAAATCGGGTGTTGTGGCACAGTGCCACAACTGCCAACATTTTGGCCACACGGCCAATAACTGCTTCGCTCACCCAAGGTGCGTCAAATGCACCGGTGACCACGGCACAACCGAGTGCACGAGGCCGAAAGATTGCGCAGATCCACCGGACTGCGTTAATTGCCACACTACCGGCCATCCGGCTAGTTATAGAGGCTGCGCTAAGGCCCCAAAAACTCCCGCGAGAAAATCTCCCGCGAAGTCTACGTTGCCGAAACCCGCGCCCGTCAAATACATTCCCGCGCCCGTACCCGTCATTAACGCCTGGGCGAAACCCCAGGTGGCCGCGCAGGTAACCGCGCCGGTAATCCCGGTCGCCTCACGACCGATCGCGCAACAGCTGCCCGCCTCTCAAACGGCGCCACGGCCGCAGGTGCAGCCAATTCCGTCAGTTTTCGCGGAAAACAAAGACGACCCATTCGCGCAAATAGCTAACATTTGCAGTTTATTGGATAGAATAAATAGACAGGAACTCGCCGTATTGTCCGCTAAAATAGCGGCCGCCACATCTGGCCACGAGCGTCTTAGGGCAATTAGCCAACACAAAACGCTTGTGGAAGCCCTTTGGGCTTTTACGAGCCAACCATAAAGAACAATAGTCCGCGCAATAAAACCGCGCTCCGCCGCGTCGTTAATTAGACCCATAAAGGCACCTTAATGGGAAGTACAACCGCAGGTAGATCAAAACCTCGGGCTCTGGTTGTTTCGTATTTCAACGCAAACGGCATAAAGGGTCAAAGTATAATGTAGATATTTTCCTAGTGCAAGAGACATTCTTGAAACCTAGCGTACGCGATCCCAGAATCGCAAATTACAATATTGTCCGCCACGATCGGTTAGCAAACCGTCTGGGAGGCACACTAATTTATTATAAACGGTCCTTGCACTGTTGCCCGCTCGACATTCCAGAGCTAAGTCAAATAGAGGCATCCGCGTGTAGGTTAGCGCTCACCGGCCACAGGCCGCTTGTACTAGTCTCAGCCTACCTCTCGGGGAATAGAACCCTCCTTCAAAGCGACCTAGATACGTTTCTAAACTTAGGCCCTTCCGTGATAATTGCAGGAGATCTAAACTGCAAACACGGCTCATGGGACATTAACAGCATCCCAAACAACAACGGAAAGCATCTCTTTAGCTTATCCGATGGACAACTACCAGCACGCGTCACCGAGTGTCCTAGACATAATGTTATTCAGGGAGGTCTCGCTCGACATCGAGTCGATAGAGACAATCCATGAACTAGACTCAGACCACAGGCCCGTCCTGTGTAAACTGGGCCAGAACGCCGGCGCGGTCCCTCCGACCAAATCCGTAGTGGACTGGCATCGTCTTGAGGTCAAACTCAAGGTCTTGGACCCCCAGGACTTAGTAGACTTACCCGAGACGATAGCTACGTTCGATGACGCAAATCGAGCGATAGCGAGTCTCCGCGAAACAATTACTTCCGCAGTCGCAGACTCGGAACGGACGGTGAAACTGTCGGGTGACCGACGGTTTAACTTTCCGCCCGACCTGCGACTGCTAATTAGACAGAAAAATGCAGCCAAACGCGCCTTCGACCGATACCGATCGGAATCGAACCGAACCCTACTTCGACGCCTTCAGCTAGAAGTCAAAGATCGTGTATCGGAACACCGACACACAACGTGGGACACTCTCCTAGAGGACATCGAGCCATCGCACACCGCCTACTGGCGGTTGGCCCGCAGTCTGAAAGCAGACCCCCGCGAATCTCTACCGCCGTTAGTTAGACCTAATAGCGCTTCAGTAGCCCTAGATGACTCCGAAAAAGCCGAATGCCTTGCGGACAACCTAGAGCAGCAATGTACGCCATCGCGCGAACACACCGATTCGGCCCACCTAACGGAGGTGGACCGCGTAATCGAGACTAGGGCTGCGCTTCCACCGGAAGGCGAACCTTTAAATTCAGTGACCCCCGAAGAGGTCCAAGATATTATTAAAAATTTAAAACCAAAATCCGCCCCGGGCCCAGATAATGTAAGTAATAAGATTCTCAAAGCTCTCCCTGGGCCGCTTATCTGTTTACTGGCGACAATTTTCAATACGCTCCTCTCCAGTTGCTCCTTTCCGGACGACTGGAAGCAAGCCACGGTTATCGGCATTCGCAAGCCGAATAAACCAGCCAATAAGCCCTCTAGCTATCGTCCCATCAGCCTCCTCAGTTGTCTGGGGAAGCTCTACGAGCGGCTATTGTTAAACAGGCTCAAAGAGCACGTGTTTTCCAACGGCCTTCTGCCGACGGAACAATTCGGCTTTCGAGCTAGACACTCTTGTCCCGATCAGTTATACCGCCTAACGGAGCACATCCTAAAAGGCCTTAACCACCCCAAACACATCAGTACAGGGGCTCTCTTCTTCGATGTCGCAAAAGCATTCGACAAAGTCTGGCACAACGGCTTGCTTTACAAGCTGTACACACTCAAAGTGCCAGATAGGCTCGTACACACCATCTTGGCCTTTTTGTTGAACCGCTCTTTTCGATATCGAGTCGAGGGCACCCTCTCCACAAGCCGCCGCCTCACGGCCGGCGTACCACAAGGCTCCTGCCTCTCACCCTTGTTATTTACGCTCTACACGAGCGACATACCTAGAGACCCCCACGTCAATCTCGCGCTTTTCGCGGATGACACGGCGCTCTTTTACTCAGATCGCAACCTCAGTCAATTAACTACTCGACTCCAAAGCGCCGCCGACCGCCTCGGCGATTGGTTCCGCAAATGGAGAATCGATATTAATCCAGAAAAAAGTGTGGCGATTCACTTCACCCGTAGCACCCCCAACCCCCATCCGCCACACCGTTACAAAGGTCCTCGCCAGTACAGAAAGTTGGGGCAAATATCACTATATGGCCAAACTCTCCCCTGGGAGAAAACGGTCAAATATTTAGGAGTCACTTTCGACTCGCGTATGACTTTCACTACGCACATCAATCAAGTCCGAAATAAAGCCGCGTTCGTCTCCGGCCGGCTACACAATTTAACGAATAAGCATAGTAAAATGCCCTTAAGGCACAAATTACTGTTATATAAAGCTTGCGTAAGGCCAATAATGTCCTACGCATGCATGATCTTCGCACATATAAATCCTACGCGCATTGACGAATTGCAAGTAGTTCAAAGTAAGTTTATCCGCCGCGCAACCGATGCGCAATGGTATCAGCGCAACGTCGACCTGCACAGCGATTGCAGACTCCCGACGATTCGCGCTCATTTTAAAGATTTGACAAAACGGTTCTTCGATAGAGCCCAGCATCATCCCAACCCTCTGGTGGTAAGCGCAGCAAACTACCAACCGGACACAAACGCGAACGTAAACAAGCGTCGCCCGCGAAACGTCCTCATCGACCCGGTCGACGAAGAGGACTTAGATACGATGGACCCACCGCCGGGGGTCCCGCCGGATAACACTACACCCACAGCTAGTGTAACAACAATCACACCAGTTCGCCCTCGCCTCCGAGCACGGCGAGACCTACACAACGCGTACACAAGGTACACTCGCGTTCCGGGGCGGTTCTCACCGCTCCCAGCCACCGATTAGCTAAATGCACAGTCGACGGCCGTCGGGGTCTCGGTCCGAACCGGCGACCTCGACGGCCCTTAGATGACACACCATAGTAGTTAAACGCACGCATGAGCACATGCGCGACCCTACCCATAGCGGAGGGTCCAAACCCGTGGGTTCTGGCTAGCCCACCGGTTCTGCGTCCGATGAAGCTTTAATAGTCTCGGGACTGAAAGCAAAAACATCAGTTAATACAAGACAAGCATCAGGTAAAACGCCAACCCGCTAGCCATCTTCATAAAACAAAACATAATAGAAAATATACAGAAACATAAAAAATGACACAAATGATACGTGAATTCTCTCGATAAATCTGCCGATTTATGATCGGTGGGGAACCCACAAACATGCGACATCGGGAAAATTTTTTTTTTCGGAAAAAATTGCTTTAAATCCTACCCGACGGAAAGTTAAATGTAATCGACACATACTAATACATAAGTTCGTCAATATTTGTTTATTATGACGTCTTTTCTACTTAACTAGTTTGTGTAATTTTTCCGTAATCGATGACGTCATTCCAATAAAATATGTAATGTTAACAAACTTAACTAACTCTGAGCTGCGTATTACTTTATCTACTTTCAATAACAATTAAGTAAAACTTGAGGACGTGTATACGCTATGCACTGATTTATTCATAAGGCGCGTGGCACAGTCACGTATACAAAATATTTTTGAAATTATTGAACGGTTATAAAAATTTGTTATTAAAATTACATCAGAACGAAATATTCGTTACCTGAATTATGAAATAATTTCCGTCAATATCTGAATGGATTGACTTCTGAATGCGCATAAATCAAATTAACTTAACACACACTTAATGTGGCAAGATGTTTCTAAATATAATACTGAACTGTGACGAAATGATTTAAATACTGAATAAAAATTATAAAACTTAATTCTATATTCAAATATAACGGAAAATAAATCAAGTGAAGTAAACTAACCATTGCACAACAAAAATAAATCAAGTGAAGTAAACCATTGACAACAAGAACAAATATGCAAAATAAATTCAAAATAAACACTAAACTTTTGAAAGTAACAGTTATCTACCAGCTCTATAAAAATGTGTTTTTAAATTTTTATTGTTATAAATTTTTATGCTGAATACAAATTATACGTAACAATATACCATTAAAAAAATGTGGCACGTGCAGTAACTCACTGCATGGTTAATAAACAATTTTATTCAAATTTACTTTGAGGCTGTGGAAAGTCCCGATAGACAAATGAGAGAAATATTTAGATAAAAACTAGTTTATGTAAGTACAATTTCACTTAGTAATGTCAAATTAACGACCTGTTTTTATATAAATATTCCTGCGTGGAAAGTAATGCTATCACTTGTCTCCTAAATCTACAAAAATGTTCATCTTACTGTGCTTCTCAGCTCTGTTTGTGGCAGTGTCATGTAAGTATAACTATTGGCTTTTCTTAAAGGTTACTATTTTCTACCATACCTTCTTAACTATTATTTAAATTAGTATCCAGTTTTTGAAAAAAGTGTATCTTAACTTCAGCTTTTATGTCTGAATTTAAATGCGCATGGCATTAGTTTCTGGCAAAGCTGTATCAATTATGGACTATGCAGAAAAAATTACTTCAAGTTTATCGTTGTTCATTATTTGTTTCTTAGAAATACATTTTTGATTTATTTATAAAAACAGGTCAAGGATACTGCGGCGATACAAATACGTACCAAAAGCTTGAAGGTAGCTGCGACACCTTCATCGAATGTATTGTAAGTCCTGAAAAAAAATTTGCTTAAACCTTATGCAGTAGACTAAAAATTTAGCCTAACAATTCCTGGCATTTTATCTATTTCTTATTTTAAAGGAACGGCAAGAATTCCAAAGATCCTGCCCAGATGGTCTTCACTTTAATCCAGAGGCTAAATGGCCTACTTATCCTTGCGGATATCCAAGCGATGTGCCCTGCGGCGCAAACGATGTCCCTCGTGAGTTTCTATAATGGGATCATTGCAAAAGGCACTTTGATACGTCAACGGTTACTTTAAAATAAAAATTTCAGAGCCAGCGCGATCTACCCAGGAATGCCCCCATGAATACGGATTCTTTGAATCGCCACTAGCTACTCGCAGCGACTGTGGCAAATACCGCCAATGCGTGGAGGGTGTTGCCATTGAAAAGGTTTGCCCATCGGGCCTGGCTTTCAACCCGGAAAGTGGCCGATGTGACTGGCCAGCTTTGGTACCCGCATGCGATGCTGAAGGTAAGCTTATATAAGGTTCCATTTCTGTTTTAAAGCTATAGACATAAGTAAAGTAAGTACTAATTTATCGTATTCTACACGACACTACATCATTTATTAGCTTCCTCTAAATTTCTCCTATTAATTTTTAATTTCGTTCAATACGATGTAGGTACAGTACTATAAATTCCGATCAATCAACTGTGACGACCCGTTGAATACCGTCAAAGTTTCTTGCTGGCAATGTGAGAATTTTAGATATAATGTTATGATTTTTCTTACTTCAGCATTCCTTGGATATTCCTGTCCACCTGGATCTGTCGACGAGTATGGATATGACATCACTGAGAACTTCGGGTAAATGCATTTTAAATTTCACTTTTAAACCGGTACTGGAAAATACATAAAACAAAAATTAAATATCTTTTATGAGCATAGTTCCAATGTAAGATTGCTAATTTATAAACTCAATTCTAAATTAATTTATCTTCAATGTATTAAAATTTTCCAATGTCAACCAAAGCGAAACAAAGGTTTTTGCAAGAATACTCTTAGATGAAAATTGAAAAAGATAATTTCTGTTCACCATTAATTTACACAGAGTAATCTCATTCGCTTTTTAATTATTCAAACTTATTAACTAAAAACTTATCGAAGTTTGATTTTTCTAATTAACCTAATCATTTGTATAATTAACATAATCAAACCGTTTGATTTCATGAAACTATCGTAAACTGGAAAGGTCCGACACAGGCCTTGTATAGTGTCATTAACTTAATACAAAAATCTATCACTTGCAGTATTCCCGGAAAGTGCTACTCCTTCATCGCTTGCCACCGTGGTGGTGCCCGTTTACTCACCTGCGACCTGGGCTTCAAATTCGACGTCTCTGTGAATCGATGCGTCAACTCATGACCTGGTTAGCAGCGGCCCTTGCGAAAATCGTCCCGTATACGCTTGAATAGTATACAATTGAATTCACTTCGATGCAATTGTCTTTACCTTTCAATAGATTATTTAATTCACTTATATACATTTCTCATGTCTCTCTTTCAAAATAAATTGATTTACAAATATATGTTTTTTTCTTCTCGTTATGAATCTACACCAAAATGCAATCGGTGTTTGCATACACATGCAAAGAATATTAAATCTGAAGAAAAAAATATCAAAAATGTTATAATTTTATATAATATTTTAATTATATGTAATTATTCGCCGGAACCATAATTACTCGCCGGAAATGACATTGCCTCTAACACTTTTTTCTAATAAAATAAATTTATCCATTAAAATAGTTATTTTTTCCTGAAAGAAATGAAAAACAAAAATTAAAAAGGCGCATTAACAATATGTGTTATCTAGAACTGTTGAGAATTACACCAAAAGTTAAACAAAATCGTGAAATTACCTGTAACAGACAGACCGATGATAGGTTCAATTTTCATATAGCAGTGGCGTAACAATACAGTGGCATACCGATCCCAAGACTATAAACCTAAGTTCACAGAACCACTGGGTGTTTGTCTGAAATTTGTCTGAAATTAATATTATCCTAAAGTAAGGGCAGTGTTTTTAAAAAAAAAGAAACACAGAAAAAAGAAACACTCTACGTCACGGCGTAGGCTGGCTCTGTGACATTTTGATCGAAGCTAAAAATTAAGACAAATATATGTATATAGCTTGTGTATGTTCCACTGCTTGGCAAAGAAATACACCAGCACGCCTATTGTGAACTAGCACCTATCTAGGATTATTTTTGTTATTATTTCGAATATATGCAGGCCTCACGATATTCTCCTTCAACACTGAGCTCGTCATAAGTCAGGGCTTATACTTGTAATTAACAATTTCATTGGTGCCGGCACCGGGAATTGAACTCAGGTTATTTGAGGTTACTGAATAAAAATCTAACGCCCCGGCAGTGAACAACACGGCTCTATCGGAAGATATCTAACTATCATAATAAAAGATAATTATTTACCTATTACAATATTTTCGTAAAATGTTTAATGCGTTAGAATAAATTAGCCTTGAAGTAGCCGTAAAGAATTATTAAAAAAACTTCGTTTGAACTTCTTTAGACGGAGGACAGGTACTAAACCAGGAATAACATTAAAGCTCTTCAACTGCAATAGCCGTGATAGCTCAGTGTCCGGGCGCTCACGTTCAGCCTAGTATTATACAATATTTGCAACACTGTCCCACAGAGGCAGCAACATATCTGGATAAATATGTTAATATTTCCATTCCAGATTTTAAGTTTTGCCACATAGGTCCGAATGATATTATTAAGACTTTAAAACATGTAGAAAAAGTACAAAAAGATTGTCGTCGCTGTGGGAATCGAACCCACGTCTTCGGCATTCGCGGCCTAACGCTCTAGCCACTGAGCCAAACGGCTGATAGCCACAGCGACGAAAATCTTAACGCCTTCTTTCCACATTGTTATTTAGCATTTGAAGCAATGCTTGATGCATCTATTGTTATATCCATTCCAGCATACAAACAATTTCGAATATCATTTTACAACGATAATTCGAACGAGAGATGTCGCCATTGCTTTTTATAAATTTTAAAGTTTTTTATAGTGTTAATCTCTGCCCTTAAGATTGAACATTAAAACATGTAGAAAAAGTGCAAAAAGATTGCTGTAATGAATTTTTCTCGTATACTTTTGTATACTTCTATGCTTGCAGGTATTACTTTCACTATGTGTCCTGATCTTAATGTGGTCATAGTAAAGTTTCCTTCTGTTGTTATTTTTAGCAATAGGTTCTTGAGAATTTTGATATCACAAGTTAATGATTTATTACTGTATAGATCATAAAGTCTATCCCTGCTCTTTCTTATTCCCTTAGTCGCCCATTTACTGAATGAAAGTTTATTGCTTAAGGTTATTGTTTTCTTTTTTGGCAGATTTTTATTAAATTCTCTGCTAATCATACTAGACAGGGTATTGAAATCACCATCAGGATCATTAAGGGTTAATTTTAGCAATGGTAGTTTATACTTAATACTATCCCTAAACTTCTTAATTCTGTTTTTAGTTACAAGCCTACATTCATTTATAAAACATTATTCCTGTTATTAATGTGAAGTTCTATTTTAAGGGCTTTATGATCTGATCTAACGCCACTCAATATTACTTGATTAATAATTTTACAATTTACTATTATATTATCTATGCATGAGGCACAGGATGTTACTCTTGTTGGTTCATTGAAGATGCAATTAATATTAAAAGTTTCAAGAAGTGATAGGAATCTTACTTTATTCGGTGAATCTTAGTTAGTAAATCAATGTTGAAATCACCACAGATGACTATTTGGTTTTTCATTTTAAATATTTTACTTAATACATCTTTAATAATTAACAAGAAATTCAAAAGGTCTGATGAGGGAGGTCTATACACACATAATATTAGATAACCTGTCTCTTCACAAGCAATCTCACATTGTCATTCAACAGAGTATGCAACAATATCACTTCTTTCTTTCAGTTTCAAAGTGTTTTTATGTAGGTCAAACGCTTTAGACCTGTATTCGCCTCCATTATCAGATTGTAGATTTTTAATTTTCTTCTTATGAAACAGTTCAACATAGTTTTTATATTCCTTGAATTTGTCGATTACTTCGCTCTTTTCTTTTAAGAAATATACACAGTTCGTAACATTTATTGACGATTATTCATCAATAAATGTTACGAAATACTTTGATCCGGCCATTGATTCATTCTCAAATGGGTCACACACGTCACTGTGAATTATCTGGAGTACTTCGGTAGAGATTATTTGTCCATGGCTTTGGAATGGTAGAGTGGAAAATTTTCCTTTGATACTAGTCTCACAGGTACCCAAAGTTTTTTCTTGAGTCCGCGCATCATTTTATTTTTAACCATTTCTTTTAGTTCTCTTTCACTGATGTGACCTAATTTCTTGTGCAATTTCATAATTTCGCTTTCATCACTAGGCGTGAAGTTTGCTGTCTCTTCCGGTTTATCAAATTCAAGATAGTATAATCCATTTCTTCTGTTAGATTTTAATACAGTTTTCCCGCCTTTTGTGACATTGGCTTGTTCCTTTTCAAATAGAACCTTATAGCCATGATCCGTAATTTTGCTTGTAGAAATTAAATTATTCGACAAATCAGGTACATATAATGTGTCAGAAAGACTAATTTTATAGCATCGGTCCTTTGTATAAAGTTCGGCTTTTCCTTTCCATTTAACTTTGGTCGTATGCTTTTCTGAATTATTAATTAATGCGGGTACTTTTTTTCTCAAATCTCCTTTCAATTGTGTACTATAACTTATTATAATTACTTAACTTGTAATGGTTTGTTTGGCTGTTAAGAAAGAGTTCATAATAAATAATTATTTTAAAATGACTCTACACAATATCACTTTCCTCGTAATGCAAGTGAATTATAATTACAATAATAAGACAACATATATTAAGACAACAAAATTATAATAAGTAAATAATAATCGAAAAAAAATTGAATCGCAGCCCATTCGCGCAGCAGAGAACTGTTGCACGAATGGGCGTATAATTATAAGGAACCACAGTATAAGTATAAGGAACTCGAGAAATTTGCGCAAAGTTTCAGGTGGTAATGGTACTAAGTGAGTCCACTGCTGGACATAGGTCTCCTCCACAGACTACCACTAACCACGATCCTGAGCCACCTGCATACATCAAGCTCTCTCACATTTGCACAAGACTTCAATCTATCACTTGGCTATATACCCAGCCCATTGCCACTTCAGCTTACTAATCCTCTGAACTATGTCGGTAACCTTTGTTCTACTACGAATATCTTCATTACTGCGGATATATTGATTAATTGCGAATATAAGCGCAGTTAAGCTTGAAACGGTAAGAAGAAACGTGCTCATGTTAGAGCAAATTTTCGCGAAAGATTGCTTCTTCGTTTTCCCGTGTCCCCGACTGATGCGACAGAGACAGGATCAACGTGGGTTTTTTATTGGGTAACCGTTTCAGACTGGGACACCCACATACCTCTGCCCCTTACCCATCCGGTGGCAGGGGATCCATAAAGGATTTTTCCCACGTAAAAAATAAAAAAAGGTAAACCAAATTTAATCTAACGCGGGATTCAATACGGCATTGGGATAGATTCGGTGTGTACTACACACAATACACATCTGCATATTCCATTTAGAAAAGTTAAAGATTGCACAATCGCAATCGCAAAGGGAAAATATTTAGACTATTGTCTTATAAATGAAAGAGAAGGTACATATCTCTAGAATAGAGAAAAAAAAAACATAATAAACGGAAGATCTTAACAGGTTAAAATTAAAATAACATTTAACTTAAATTTAAGTCATTGTCATCCCCATTTATAAATACTGATAGTGAACTTATTAAAAGACCAATCAATTTGAAGTCATTTTGTACTTTTGGAATGTTAAGTATTATGTCACATAATCGAATAAGTCATTAATAACATTTTTAAGACTACGGAGAAAAAAATTCACCAGGTTACTGCTGTCTTATGTAATATTGTTTCGAAATACCTCCCTTAGCTCTTCTGTTGTATGTGTACCGATGATTTTTTTAAAGTAGCCTTAAAGTATGAAGTAGACTAAATTAATATAAATCATTGATTTACAAAAGTTTTAACAATAACACTTTTTACACAACTGATTCATACTTAAGAGGTTGACAACGCTTCTGCGGCTTCTCTGCCTATGTCCGTGGGCGGACGTGGTAGCTTTTTTATTTTAAAGGAATGGAAGCTGAGCTAAATGTTCGCTTGATGATAAAAGTATACAAGTACCGCCGTCCATGGACGCTCTTGACACCAGAGATATACGTTTCAATCACTAATAATGTGGTCTCTAGGCTACCACAATAAGCGAATCAAACACAAAATTATCCACCAACTAATACTGTTTGTTCACACTGGTCTTTATTTTACGTTATTTTGCTACATAACCGCTATACCTAACTAGGAAGAAATATGACGCTGCATAGGTATTATATCATTAAAATCGAAGATATGTGTGAAGTCTGGCGGACTTCACACCGCAGTGGGGTCGCGTGGTGACGTTATACCCTCTGCACAGTGAAGGCCTTTGCCTAGCAGGGGGACATAATTAAAGGCTACTTACCTTACCTTACTTTACTATTAGATGCATTTGTGCACGTCTTCCTGTTACCTTATTATTTATGTACAATAATTATGTGATGTCTTTTTTTTTCTAAATACAGGACGTGAACGCCTAACAGATTAATAACGCCTAATTAAATATTGTAATTATTTTTACAATTAAGTTTACTCTCAATAAACTGTTTTAAATACGTATTATCCCTTTTAATTTAATTTTTATTCACAGCAACGCCGAGATTCCATGACATAATCTCGTTTTTGTGTTGTAAAACTGTTGCGAAAGACTTACTGTAATGAATATAACATATTAAAACAGCCGTTACATTGATGGAAACAGGTTCAACATAGAAAACCACTTTTACTCATTATATTATAATTAGCAATCTTTAAAATCGACGCCGATAACTGTTCTCGTTATAATTATTCGCGGCATTTTATATAAAAGTAGAAAACATTTTGGAAACATCAAGCAGTTCAGCGAAGTGTTCGTATTCACACATGGTGGTGATTCCTTTGGAATTATGTTGAGTAATAAAATTTTATTGTTGTTTTTGGCATTCGTAGCGTGTGGTGAGTAATATTTGCTTGTCAAAATTAATTTTACTTTACTAAAACTTTGGCAAAATTTAAATGTAATATAAGCTTTTACTGTCTAAAAACGAGTGTGTTTGTGTGCGGGCGGTATCGTCTAGAAATGTAGTAATTTACTATGTTGTATATATAATGCCAGTACTTATTTTCTACCATTCTAGAAATTAAGTACTCATCTTAATTCTATAAAATGGTATCGAATAACCGCACGATGTTTTACAGTTTTAACGTGAAAGAAAACCAACTTGTTAAATTACTTTTGCATTATAAAAATGGCAAAAAAGCTGTCATAGCGATTTCATTCTAAATTAAATATCAATAAGATGTATTTTCTTATTAATTTGTATTATATTTTTTGCAGGTGAGTCAAAACCACAGGCTTACGAATACCATTCATACAGAAGACCCAACATACCGTTTTTCCATAACAGAGAAACCTTTTCTCCAAGTTTTACAGTTGCGTCTGGCAATCCTAGTTACTTAATACATCAGTCGCCAAGTATCAATCACATAGGCGCCATTTCAAATGTTATCCAAAATCCTCCTTGTTCTCAAGAACCTTGTCAATTTCCTAATGGGCCAAGCAGCATATTTATTGTGTACCCTGAAAATCAAAAACCAACAGAGAAAGTGATAGATCTTACTACAACTTTGGCGCCACCAAACAAAGTAACAGAACCATGTTCGACACATCCATCGACAACGGAAATGCCAACTCCAATCCCGCCGAAAACAGAGAAGCCAACAACTCAACCCCCACCAGAACCATGTCCGACTCTTCCACCTAGAACGGAAAAACCAACTACTAAGCCCCCGCCTCCAACCAAAGCCCCAGAACCTTGTCCGACTCTTCCGCCTCGAACGGAAAAACCAACTACTAAGCCTCCACCTCCAACCAAAGCTCCAGAACCTTGTCCAACTCTTCCGCCTAGAACAGAAAAACCAACTACCAAACTTCCGCCACCAACTCTCCCACCAAAAACACCACCACCACCTACCACTAAAGCCCCAGAACCATGTCCAACCTTACCACCCAAAACAGAAAAACCAACTACTCGACCCCCTCCTCCAACCAAAGCTCCCGAACCTTGTCCGACCCTTCCTTCTAAGGCGGAAAAACCTATAGCTCCGCAACCACCTCTAACCAAGGCCCCAAAACCATGGGAAAAACCTTCTAGACAAGAAAAGCCTGTATTACCTCCTAAGCAAGAAAAGCCTACATTACCCTCAACACCTTCACCCGTAAAACCAGGAAGAATTCCACAACCTTGTCCATTAATACCACCAGTGCAACAAAAACCAACTATTGCACCTCTCCCACCAACAAAAGGTCCCGAAACGATTCCAACGCTTCCACCTAAAAAGGAAACTCCAACTCCACGTCCAACCAAAGCTCCAGAACCATGTCCGACTCTTCCACCTAGAACGGAAAAACCA
>CAKOGK010000208.1:0-10119 GCA_933534255.1 Iphiclides podalirius | reverse complement strand
TTTGCGGGCGTCTTACAATATCTCGTTACTTATAGCAAAATCCAGAAAACCGCATACTATTGGAGAGAAGTTAATTTTGCCAGCCGTTGAAGAGGTTTCAAAAACTGTTTTACACAAACCCGCATCTGATATCATTAAAAGAATTCCCTTAAGCAACAATACTGTTGAAAGACGTATTGATGAAATGAGTTCTGATATTTCAATATCAGAACTCATTTCAACAACAACTTCTTATGTAATCGACGTGCATGCAATGCAAACGACCCATTTCTCTATACAACTGGACGAGTCAACTTTACCTGATAATGCAGCATTATTATTGGCATATGTTCGTTTTATTATGAATCAAGAAATCAACGAAGAACTGCTCTTCGCAAGAACTTGGATAACCGACACTAAAGGTAAATCAATATTTCATGTTTTGAAGGATTACTTCATTGAAAAAGCAATTTCTTTATGAAATATAATATTAGTAGCTACAGATGGAGTACCTGCCATGGTTAGACGTTATCGTGGATTTATAAGCTATTTAAAACAAAATGTGTCAGGGGTGTTAGCAATACATTCCGTCATCCATCAACAACATTTAGTTGCTAAAAATTTGAGTGTTAGATTGCATGAATCACTTCATTTAGTCATTGATGCAGTAAACCGAATCCGAAGCAACGCGTTGAATACGCGGTTATTTTCTAACAGATTTGTTTACAAAATTTAATATGGTTAATTTGCAATTACAAGGCATACATTACATATTAAATTTGATTAAAACAAAGTCCATCTTATCAGCGTTTCTTGCCAGAGTTAAATTAATGAAGCAAAATATTGTACGGGGCGAATTTTTTCAGTTTCCCAATTTGTCACAGACAAGCTGCCAGGAAGACGACGTTTCAACTTACGTTCAACATTTAAATGCCCTCTATTCAGATTTTGACTAAGGTAATAACACCGTGCATAATTAATCCATATGGCGACATAGAAGAAACGAATGTCATAATACAAGAGAAACTGACTGAACTAAGTACAAACGAAGAACTTAAGGTTCAGTTCAAAAACGGATATCAGCAATTCTGGCTGCAAAACAACATACCCGTTACTTATCCCGTATTATGTAATATAGCGAGGAAATTTTTAATTTCCTTTCCATCGTCATACCTAGTGGAAAGGGGGTTCAGCGCTGTTACCAATCTCCTAACGAAAAAAAGAAACAGACTGGACATCATTAGCCGAAGAGATGTAAGATTAACCCTTACAAAATTGACGCCAAATATTGATAATTTATTATTAAAGCATCAGGTTCATCCTTCTCACTAAAAGTATTGACTTATTGCTTATGTTATTTTATTTATAGTTTATTTTATTTTTATTTAATATTACGTATATTTTACATAACAGATACAAGATTTTATTTTGAGTAGTTTTAATTTAAATTCAATTAATAAATGTATAAATAAACATGTGTTTTTACTTTAAGTTTTTAACACTAAACTTCACTACAGTTAGAAATTTACAGGAAATCAATATCAGGTAAGTACCATGTTTTTCCGTGTACATCCTAATTTTGAAGTTAAGCGTCGAAAGGTAGAACCAATAGCAATAGGGCGGATACTATTATCTTTTTATTAAAGGCATAATCACAAAAAGACAATGTTGCCCCGTATAAGAAAGGAACAAATTTAGAATTTACTTTTCCGGAAAGCATTAAGTTGCATAATTTTGTAATATCATTAAGAAGTGTTCTGCCAGCATCACCGGCGGAAACGCTTACAAGATCTTTCAGATGTTGTGGCGTTATACCGTCAATGCCGCCAGCAGAGCCACTTGAAAATGACATAATTGCCTCGAAAGTGTCTTTATCGGTAATTTGCAAAGCCTCATATGAAGAATCGGGAGGCAGCGGTAGGAACGGCGGAAGATTGATCGATGGATGCTTTTGACGGAGGTTTCCTAGAGTCTCATCATTATGCGGAGCAAGGATGTCATCTGAAAATAAAATGCGCGATGCATTTTTTTAAATCACCATCCACTAAGGTTATGGATGGACCTTAGTCTCTACAGTTCTCTTTAATTTATAATTCGAATTTACGGGGGGGTTTAGTTATGGATGAGGCATGCGGCAATGGTGCATATGGTCTTTAATTCAAAATTTTTGAATGAATTGCTCTTTAACTGAGAAGTAATTGATTTTGATACCGATTCATCAAAGGGTTGCTATATTCTAGCTGTTTTTACATCAGTTTGACATCTTATTTTCCTTATAGCATACGCTGCAGAACTTAGTCTATTCGCAAGTTTGGATATATGGGGACCCATATATCCAAACTTTCATCACCCACCTCCGATTTGCCGACAATATAGTCATCATGGCAGAATCGCTGGAGGACCTTAGTACTATGCTCAATGACCTCAACAGTGTCTCCCAACGGGTGGGCCTTCAGATGAACATGGACAAGACGAAGATCATGTCTAAAGTCCATGTTACGCCAATACCGGTTGTTGTTGGGAGCACTGAGCTCGAAGTTGTTGAGGAGAATATTTACCTAGGACAGTTAGTCCGGCTCGGTAAGTCCAACTTCGCCGCAGAGGTCAATCGGCGAATACAACTCGGATGGGCAGCGTTCGAAAAACTACAGCAAATCTTCTCGTCAAATATACCTCTATGTTTGAAAACTAAAGTCTTCAATCAATGTGTGTTGCCAGTGATCACCTACGGAACCGAGACGTGGTCCTTCTGGGGCTAATGTGGTTGAATTTTTGTTCACATGACTCTACTGAAAGACTATTAAAAAGACTCTACTTTTACGGTGGTAGGGCCACGCAGCAGCCTCGGCTGTTGCACGAATAGGCAGGCTCGTTCGGGTAAGTACCACGACCTCACAGAAGACCGGCGTAAAGTGGAAGTATAATACTTTCGCGTTTCGTCTGGTGAGTGAGGTGGCCTTAGCCTAATTTTCAAAAAGGTTGTCAACCCTCGGGTGTAGCAGATGCGTTGCAGATGGGTGTAGCAGATATGGGCGGCGGTATTCACTTAACATCAGGTGAACCGTCTGCTGGTTTGGCAACTTTTGGCAACAATAAAAAAAAATACTGAAAGAGGTTAACCATACATAAGAAGAAATTGTTTCTGTGGTATTAATTTCATGAAAATGATAGCTTTATCCACGAGAATATGTCAATTTGTGTTAAATTGAACTCCGCACCGTCCGACCTCTCGGAATTCGGTCCGATTCCCCGATAGTTCTTCGTTCGTTTGATGGTAAGTCGCATTGGAATGTTAGCGGCAGGCGAGCACTATTAACATTGCTCAATTGAGAATCAATCGTGAACCAATTATAAAGGCCCCAATTGTCTGTCACAGAGTTCTTGGTAAGTGCCTCAAGTTTGGTTTTGATGTTCGCGTGTCAAAACGTTCTTTAAGTAGCGATAAACTAAATGAGGCTATAAACGCGAATTCCTTTAGAATAGGTTCGAGGAGAGGGAGAGATAATTTTCGAAATAATTTAAACAGTTTGATTTATGTTTCTTTATGATTCCATTACACAATCTAACACAAGATTTATTATACCATATGTACACAATATTTCTAATCACAGCTTTTCTCAATTGTGTGTCATGCGTTATGCAGCTATTATACATATTATACTTATGTATATAAGAATATTTTTCAGTGTTTAGGATGACACAGCAATCAAAACACAATTGAGTTTCTCTGTAATTAAAGATTTATTGTAAGATTTTGAAACTATAACAAATAATAATTAAAATAACAAAAATAAAAGATTTTACTATTAAAACTTTACCTGTAATTAAAGAAACGACATTTAATGTTAATAATCACAATGTCGATTCCTAAATCACTATTTACTTATTAAATATCTTTGTAATCAGATTATTTTCATGAATTGCTTCATATGACAGCTTAATTCTTTTTCTGTTATAATCCGGCGTACAAACATAGTTTTTAAAATAAATTTTATCAACGGCCGGTGCGCGAAAATATTTAAATTAAAGAAAATATTTAAATAAAAGAAAATAATATTTTTCTTTACATGTATATATATAATTACAAAAAACTTACGTTACATTAATTTTATTTCGTCAATTATTAATATGTATGAATGTAGGCCAGCGGTATATTGCTCGAGTGGTTCATAACTTGTAGTAGGCAATAGTCCATTAGTTTTTTGTATACTTATTCCACGCTTATAACTATAGCCGTTAGGTATAAGCTTAAATGATATCTGACATGTGTTTGTAAAGTCAAACAGATACAATTATGCTCCTAAGCATGACGAATAGGTAATATCCGAGTGGTCGCTAGGAACGCCAAGCACGCGGGAGGCGGCGCGGCGGCGCGAGATGCATCTCCCTTGACACGACAATGGCTGCGGGCTCCCAGATTAATTAGGAGCGGTCGACGCTCCGCGTACACTCATCAGATACTACGACATCGCGAGTCGCGGCTGTCAATTTTTAAGGTACAATTGAACTTCTAAAAACTTTAGATCGAGTAAAAAAACAAATAATTGCCTTTCCCGTAAATGTAATTACTTTTTATTTGCTTAAATCGATATGCTCACAAATTATACACTATCAATATTAAATCGAAGTGGAGATAGAGAATAATCATATACTAATCGTTTACTGCATTTTTGGAAACTTATAAACTGCGCGGGTGAGGCCAACGGCAGAAGCTATTGGCATAGCTGAGAAAAGACACGTGGAGCGAAACCGAGCAAGACGTGCGATGCTTGATGGCCGCGGTCCGTCGCGGGCAGGGCACCGGGCAGCTGAACAGCTGTGGCCAGTTGGCCACCAGTCGGTCGTGAGGTGCCCGGGCGCCTGCACGCGTCTGCTTGTGTGTGTGTCACGTGAGCCGACCGCCCGGTGAGGCCGCGATAGATCGGTCAATTCCATCGAAACGCCTTGTATAATGTGCCAGTGATAACATCCAATTTATTTGTGTCAGTTGGCCCACATTTTATAAGTTAAGGTTTAGATAAAATTTATAATGAATTATTAGTTACAATTCTATGCTAGATCGCGAATCACGTACTTGTTTGTAAACATCAAATTGTGCATTATTAATCTCGTTGATTATTTAACATATTGTAATAAAATATATTCAAAACTTTTGACACCGGACTGAGCTAGGTAATATTTACAAATGAAAATACGTAAATGTGAATAGATGAAGTAAATTTTAATAAGTTGTTATTATTTGAAAAATAATTACAATGATTGCTTATAAAAAGATGATTTGTCAAAGGTATGTAAATGTACATTCGTCCCTCAGATTATTAGTAGGTAGTCATAAATCCATGGGTAACAGGTTCCAATAGGAACCTTACAAATCGCTTGAATGTTAAACGTGTTTCCCTCATTAGATTTCACAACATTAAGTTCCGATTAGTGACCATGTTATGTTGCTTATGATGAAAAGTTATTATACCAACATCACCCAGTTGAACGTCTAATGACAAATTGAATTAAAGAGATTCGCTTCAAGTCATTTTAATGATGTTCCATTTTTTATGTATCGTTTGATAAAATAACGAGGTATGACTCCTTCCATATCTAATGCCAGTGTCTAACGAGTGAACAGTGTAATGTGTAAAGGGAAACGTATGCAAGGAACACTTAAGCAAAAGTGACCACTCACCATACCATCGACGGTGCAATCTGCCTAATACACGATTATCACAAAGTACTTTCAGAAACACGAGCACTACAAAAATGTTTCTAGAGACTCGAGTTGTTGCGTGCGAATATCCAACGCAAACATTTACAATGTTCGGTACTTTCAGAAACTTTATATAAAAACTGTGTCTGTACAGTAGCTTTTGCTACGTATATTACACCGTTATTAAAAAAACTATGATTGTACAAAATATTACCAGTCCAACTGCTGTTGAAGGCTGCTTAATACAACATTTAGCTTCACAACTTGTAAAGTTGAAAGAAGAACTATCATTTACACAGGACACGCTAGCTATACAAATAATCTAAACGTGAGCAATTCTTAACAACTAGACTAATTTTGAGAATGCTAATTTTGACTAATGGATTTTGTAATGTTCGTAGTAAACATTTATTTGTTTTCTCATCCTATACGTTGTTCGTGGCACCTTGACTTGACGGGGTTTTTGTGGAACGTCACCTACAAACATATGTATGCACCTAACCAATAATAATAATGTGCTAAAATGTCAGATAAATTTGGCACACGTCGCCTACACACCTAAAGCCGCTTCTACGTTTGCAATTATTAGATTTTAGGATTACTTTCTTTTAGGATTACTTCTTTAGATTAAGGATTAAAGGAATCTCATTACGAAACGGTGAAAGATTAAAAAAATTACTATCGATAGATGAAATGTATGTTTCTTATGTCGATGAATAAATAATTTTGATTTTTTGATTTTTTTTTTGGATTCATTTGATGGAACATTTTCATGTATTGTAATGATTTAAAAAAAATAATGAGTTTTTATTATGCAACAGAATATCTCGCGGATGACCGTTTTTACCTACTTAGATGACACTTATCATTACCTATATTTTGGACAATTCGCACAATATCTTTATAAATTATAGATTATGTCTTATTCTGATGCATAAGCTACATTATTGTAAAGTTTCATTAAAATCCATTCAGTGGTATTTGCGTGAAAGAGTATCAAACATCCATCCATACATACAAACTTTCGCCTTTATAATATTAGTAAGGATTAAGTAAGGAAGTAAGGATTGCATACTTTGCCCTCGGCAACTACGCTCATTGTCTACACTACACTAAAAAGTGTCTTGCTGTGAATCAAAAATTACCAATGATGTACTTTTACAGAATTATGCCGTATTTTATATTCAGTATAATTATATTAAATTATTATATATATAGATATATATATATATATATATAGATAATATATATATAGAGAGATATATATATATATATATATATATATATATATATATATATATATATATATATATATATATATATATATATATATATATATATATATATATATATATATATATATATATTTTTTTTTTTAATTATAGAATAGGAATTGACTTTACAATATAATGATCCCTTCTAAAAACAGTTTGCTAACAGACATCTGTCACATTAGAAACTATGCAATGACTAACAGCACTCGAACCCTTCCGGCCAATAACGGTGACAATAATTGAGAAGAGCAAATGAGCAAGGAGCAAGAGCATACTTTCGCAACAGCCTGGGTAAATCCAAGTTTTATATTACACTATTTATTTGATCCTATGCGGCTATTTTTAGGCGCGCGCCGTTTTTCTCTTGTCGCGGTTTACACCTTGAGCGGCGGAAACCCCTCCGGCGACGCTGCAGCCCTCCTCCCCTGACGAACCGAGCAGGCCATTTGCATGGCCGCGTGCAAAAATATTTTTTGATTGCACTGTCTGATCTTAGTAAATGCGTATTGTCTAATACATTGTGTAATCCCAAATCTTTGGTTTCTTATTTCTTTTGAATAATTTTTTAAACATACATCTCAAAGAAAGTCTTCTTTTGCAGACGGTTCACCTGATGTTAAGTGAATACCGCCGCCCATGGACATCTGCCACACTCGAGGGTTACAGATGCGTTGACAACCTTTTGAAACTTGGGCTGCTTACCGAGTATGATATTACAAAGGAAGAAGACACCTCCAATTTTATTGGAATATACCTATCCTTTAATTAGTTTATGTTTGTAAATGATTGTATAAATATACCTACTCTGAGGGACCTTCACATTAGAAGTTTTTGTGTTCCGAGGATAGTAAAGAAAAAAAGTATGGTTTTGCAGGTCGCTCTGATCAATTTTATCTACAGCTTCTATCGCGAACTGTAGCCAACACCGCAGTCAACTAATTGCGTGTTATTATTTCTGATGTGTAATGATCATCTTTAATTTCATAAGTACCTGGAGGACTTTGCTCGATTTTTTTTTTGTAAATCGTGTATTTTGGAAATTACATTTAAATACAAATTACTGAGTAATGAAATATGCATAATATTTCTCGATCTCTTACCGACCGCGTAATAATAAGAAAATATGAACTGGTGTTATTCACAAAAGAAATAACTTTAAAAAAAAAGGGAAAAAAAACAGAACAAAATCATCTGGATCGACAAAAAATTTAAAATAAAGAAAGCAATGATCTGAAATCCTAAAAAGTGTGTAAATGATCGTGATACGAACCGCGGCCATCTGTTTTGGGGCTGCCCGATTACCGACCGAGCTATTATAGCATTTTTTTTTTGCGGCGAAATTTACCGCCATATTCGAATAATATTTTCCATTCCCTGAAAACAGGGAAGGACATTTTCTAAAAAATTAAACCTAGCTGGATCGATTTTTTGCCCCCGAATCTACCCACATACTAAATTTCATGAAAATCTCTGGAGCCGTTTCCGAGATCCCGAGAGATTATATATACAAGAATTGCTCGTTTAAAGGATAAGAAGATATGCCCAAATTTATCTTTACTAATATTAGAATCGGGAAAGTTTGTATGTGTGGATTTGTTACTCTTTCACCAAATTACTACTGAATGGATTTTAACAAAGAGTACATTATTAATACAGTCATCAGTCTCCTCGTGAGACAGCGCCATCTCTTGATGCGGGACCGAACTACAAGTTCAGATGTATATCTAACTAGCAGCCCGCCCCGGCTCCGCTCGGGTATTTAACAAAAATTTTAAAATTTAAAATTATCACACAACATACATAAAACCTTCCGAATATTTCGTCTTTGGTGAATAACTTTATGAATTTCTTCATCTTTTAATGAAATACCCTTGAAATTCCGTCATGAAGATCAAAAGACCGCTGCCCGGATAATACTTTCACTTAATTTAAGGGACATTCGGGGTTACACATAAATGACAAATAATTCTGGTCTCCCATAGCTTCGGACATAAATCATCGCATCTTGGATTTTTAATGCAGATAACTTGGAGAACATGTAAATGAATATGACGTTGCAGATTATGCGTTGAGCGAAATTTCATGGGTCAATGTTCTTGATTTAAAGCGTCTTTAAGATGAATGTTTCACCTCAGTCTCTGGTGATCATATGTCATTCAATCTTTGAACCGGCCAAGTGCGAGTCGGAGTCGCACACGAAGTGTTCTGTACCGACCTTACAGAAGACCGGCGTAAAATAGAAGTGTTATACTTCTACGTTTCGTCTGGTGAGAGAGGTAGCCGGGACCCACTTTATTTAAAGATGGCACCTCATTTGCTACCTTTACAGGTGTTGCAAATGTCCATGGGCGGCGGTTATTACTTATCATCGGGTGAACCGCAAGCTCGTTTGCCACTCGCTAAGATATTAAAAAAATCATGTTTTAAAATTCATATTCAATAAAGAAGTATTACACTTAAATATTGTCAAAACATTACTACTGTCAACATTATCTATAAAAACGGCAAAAGATCATGTCTGTTTTATGGGAGCTCACTTATTTATACTTTTTTGTTTTTTAGTATTTGTTGTTATAGCGGCAACATAAATACATCGTGTCACGGGGTTGAACTCCTCCGAAACGGCTCGGCCGATTTTTACCAAATTTTATATGCGTATTCAGTAGGTTTGAGAATCGGCTACTATCTATTTTACGTCCCCCTAAATGTTAAGGGGGTAGTCCACCCCTAATTTTTATTTTTTATATAAAACTTTTTGTTTCTATTTTTTTATGACACAGCATACAAAAATACATACAACCCTAAATTTTCACCCCTCTACGCAGACGTAGTCGCGGGCAGCAGCTAGTAACCTATACTGATTAACCACTTTGTTTTTACAGTTGAGAGCTGTATTCAACTACAGTTTTCTATATAGTGTATATGAAATTTATTTAATTTATATTTGATAACATTGCATATAAAACTGTAATTGGATACAAGCTTGCTAGATGTTATTTTTGTATAAAGTAAATAAAATACAGGAATATGTTTTGAGAATTTTATTTGGTTTTTTATAATATTCACTCGCTATTTTTTTTAATAATATTTGTTATGAATGATTTTGAGTCAGGTGCCGTTTAGTAAAATATTTTTTGGCTATCCAAAATCAGTAAATTTCCTCCA
>CAKOGK010000207.1:0-10181 GCA_933534255.1 Iphiclides podalirius | reverse complement strand
GGGTTCCGTACCCAAAGTGCAAAACGGGAACCTAGTACTGAGACCTCCGCCCGCCGCTGTCTGTCTGTTCGTCTGGTCATGAACCGTGGTAGGGACCGTGATATTTTCACAAATGATGTATTTATGTTCCCGTTTTGGTAACATAAAAATACTAAAAAATTAAATAAGAAAATATTTAAGTGGGGCACCAAAACAAGATATAACAACAAATACTAAAATATCAGAATGATTTTTTTTTTCAGTGCTTGATTTTTTGCTCTGTTCCTATAGATAAAATGATACGGAACCCTTCGTGTGCGAGTCCGTTTCGCACTTGGTCGGTTTTTTTAACTATTTGTTCTATTTGTTCTGGCATATAGAGTTTACTTGACAATAAAATAAACTATCTGACATTTGGTCGTTGCACTGTCCCGCTAGATTGGACGCTGTAAACTATTAAAAACATAGGAGATTTATAAACGTAACAAAACAGTATACACTCCGTGAAAGATATTCATTATATATTCGCGTAGGTGTAAGAAATTAAAATAATAATAATAATTCAATGTCGTTTTCACAATGCATTCGTTTTTCTTCGTCAACCATTAACGATAAGGAGTAGGAAAAGCGGTGAATTGACAGCTATTAACTACATTCGATAAAGGAAAAAAATAGAACCTTAAAAGCTTGTTAGATGTCGCGTGTTTTTATTAATCCCAACCTCGTTACGTATTCTCAAATGGCGGATACTTTAAAATCTATGATTTGACTTTAACATGGACCTCTGGAATATTCCCGTCTCGTTCAGGTATTCTTGGAGAAATTTAGATTGAAAAACTTTCGATTTTACTTAGTATTAACTGAAAGTTGATGTCTGATGTATTCGGTTTCCGATGAAATTAAATCATACGAATTTCGTTTTGTCCATTTTGGCTGGTAGATATAATATCACATGCTAAATATATAGTCATAATGATATATTTTTATCTTTTCAGCAAAATCAGCTTTTCTTTTTCTTTCTCTTTACGGCTGTTCTGTTTAGGATTCCGTACCCAAAGTATAAAAGCCTATTACAAAGACCCCGCTGTCTTTCTGTCCGTCTGCCACCAGGCTGTAGATCATGAACCGTGATAGTTAGCCAGACAGATGATGTACTTGTCTTGCCGCTAAAACAAGGAACGCAGAAACTAAAAAAAAAGAATAAAATTTAAGAAAAATTAAGGGGTCTAACGCCGTTTTTATAAATAATGAGCACTCGAAGGCACTTGTTTTACTAGTTTTTAATTGCTGAGTACACTTCTTTCTCTCACTAACTTTCCGGTTGGCTTGTAGAAAATGCCTTATGGCATTAAGCCCGCCGTTTGTACCAGTTAGTCGAATGAAGTATGCACATAACAAAATATTGGATTCAATGCAGTAGAGTTTAGTTGCCTTGGGCACTTATGGTAACAATAGTAGAAGCAAGTAGTTACCCATTGCTTAATTCATTGAGCAATAATAGGACATACATTAAAATTACAAGCACGCGACATCGACACATAAGATCGAATTTCGGCCCACCAATCCTATGGTCACAAATCAATATGGGCGTTTACAACTTCCAGGGATTATGGTACGTAATTATTCTACTTTTACTTGTGTTCCGTACTGGAACTTAGTTAATTCTACTTAGTTAACTTATTTAACTTAGTTTTGTTAACTTCCGTAGCTTAGTTATTATAATTTTTACATTCTTTCTAAACATATTTAATAAGATGGCACAATTTGGAGTATCTAAATGCTATTTACTTACTTATTATTTTCCCTTCACTGGGTTGGCGATCAGCCGTTATGTCTGAATTCAATCCTTAAAGTGTGAGTTACGGCTACTACTAGCGCCACAAAAACGGAAGTAACGGCAGTTAAATCAGTGAAAGATTCGAATTGCTGTCACCGTCGCGTACGCACCGAAACCTTTTGTGTGCTACTACAATATATTCTTCCCGAGACCTCTTTCTCCCTGGAAGTACTGTGCTCAGTGACCTATTGACCCTTGTGCGATATATTCTGCGGGACTCTTATAACTGCGCTGTGCCGACTTGCCCGGGCTCTCTTTAGCCAACTCCAAGAGGCGAGGTTGCAGGAGGACTGTTGCGGTAAGTCGCCTAAACCCAGTAGAATATCGTACAACTTGTTTTCTTTCTTCAAGCACCGTCGAAAAGATCTTGGTTAGGAAATTTCTAATCTTTAATTTCTAATTTACTATTAAGATCTTATATATAACTTAACAATATAGGCTACTTGATCTCATAAATTAAGTGTTCTATTTCGAAAAAAACATATTATTGCCTTTGAATGGTGCTTATAGTGTAATCTGAAATTTATTTCCATTAATTACGGTATGTTTAAAGCAATTTTATTAAAGGAACTTCAATTAATAGTATTTGTACGGTGTTACAATTATGAAATGCGGAATTCGTAACGAGTTTCATTTTCCGCTGGCAATCAACTCCCGACAAAATTATACGATATTCATATACGATGCTCACAAAACTATATTTCATCGCAATCGTAGCAATATGTATTAACATGTACAACACAGGAAACAGTATTGGAGATGTCAACGTTACTGAAAAAGTTAGTACAAAGACATTGTCTCACTGTAAGCGGTAATAAGCCGTATTGTTAACGCCGGTAGTTGGATGTCGAAAAAATACGTCACAGCCCAAAGTCCATCACACCACCTCGACTACGTCTTGTACGCCATCTTAGCTTTCGGCCATTCTCTGTTAGCTACCACCGCTGTAACACCTACCTTTAAGTTGTAAATTATACGCTACATTTAATTTCGCTATTTATTTTCAAATCCTTAAACTTCAACCGAGGGAATCCATCACGCAAGGGCCCTTACATTGATCCTTCGTAGCCAAATTTGAATACAGCGAGCTTAGAAGATTCATAATTAACGCGCATTTAAAGTCAGACTGGAAATAACCACGTGGCGAGGATACATTGAAGATTTATTGAAGCCGAAGCCTATAGTCGGATTTGCTACCATATTTTCAAGCTGGGACAAGGGAAGGTGCTGGGCCGAATTGATATAAAGCGCAAGTGTGATTTGGTTCATGCGAGTTACCCGTTTGATTGTAATCAGCTGAGTAAGAATACCGTTGCTAGTAATTACCAGCCCACGCGTATACATTTCAAACGTAAGTACTAAACCTTTCTTGGTTACTAAAATGGGGTTATCCGATAATTTAGAAAGCGCAGGTAGATCACGCGATAAATCTCCATACAAAGATGATGCCAATTCTTCTATCATTCGCGATTGCATAAGAAAACGTGGCATCATAAAAGGTAGGCTAACTAAGTTCTCAATTATTTGAATTCTTTTAGTTGCGAGGACGACTTATTTGGTCAACAACGAGTCGACTTAAAGTTGCGTATACAAGGCGCAACAAATTTATTTTCCGAATTTAATATTATTCAAACAAAACTAGAGGAGTGTGTACCTGATTCTGATTTAGATGAACAGTTAACGCAAAGAGAATTGTTCGAGGATTTTTACTATAGCATGTTAGCGAAGGCAGAATGTTTATATAGTAAGAGTGAAGTCGTTAGTCATACTTGCGATTCGAAACAAGCAAACGCTTCAATTAAATTGCCTACGATAACTATGCCCACCTTCGACGGTTCTTATGAGCACTGGCTTGAGTTCCGTGATACCTTTGTATCATTAGTTCACAGTTCTAAAGAATAAGTAGTATACAGAAATACCATTATTTAATATCGTCGTCGTTAAAAGGGAGCGCATCATTAGTTATAAATTCATTACAGTTATGGTAGTCAAACTTATGAAGTAGCTTGGGATCTATTATTAAACCGGTACAATAACAACAGATTACTTATATCAAAATTACGTCAAATCATTGTTTACGATGCAAACCGTTGAGTAAGGAATCGCCTATGATATTAAGAATGTTAATAGACAACGTTCTTAAAAATTTTACGTGCCTCAAAAACCCGCTCGGTGAGCCAACAGAACACTGGGATACGCTAGTAATATATATTAATCACATCTAAACTAGACCCAACCACCGAGCGTGAATGGGAGCAACACAAAAGGCACATTACATTCAAGCACTAACGACTATAAGCTAAAACTAGAAGACCGCCCTTAAATTCTTGAAGGACAGAGCTGACATGTTGGAAAGCATTGCAAGTAACGCACAGTAAAAGTAAACAACACAGCAATAAATTCAAAGCACCTATTAATAATAACATTCACTGTCATGCTTCCAGCACTACGCCGCAGTTCCGGAATAATAAGGACGCTAAGAAGTTATGTGTGGTATGTAACTTAAATCATCCGTTATACTCATGTCAAAAATTTCTCGATTTGAATTTAGAATCAAGGTTATTACTTGTTAAAAACAATAAATTATGTCTGAACTGCTTGCGCCCAGGGCATGCCGTCGACTACTGTCGCTTCGGCCCGTGCCGTTTATGTAATAAAAAAAACATAATACCGCTCATACACAACGGAAGCAAACCCAATCAACCCATCTCGCTTCAAACAATGCAGCCCGCCGCATCACTCGCAACTGTTTCGGACGCACGCACTAATAATGAACCCATTGCACCTATTCAGGTAAACAACGCGCAAATGAAACATCAATACGCGCAACCGGTTTGTGTATCCTTTGCGCTCATAAAAATAGCAGATTCAAGTAATAATTATCACTTAGCGTATTCCCTGCTCGATAGCGGAAGTCAGCGATCTTTTATTACAAAATCTTTATGCGATAAGCTAAATTACCACTATTACAGTCCACTCATGAAATAAAAGGTGTTGGAAATTCGTTTACACATACTACGAATGTATGTGAAGTCGAAATAAAATCGCGCATCCACCCTTACACTACACGTTTACAATGTTTCGTTCTATCAAGTATTACGTCAACAATGCCAGCGTTGTCGGAACAAAGCGCACGGGTTATTATACCGAACGACATTCAGCTGGCCGATCCGCAATTTTATAAGTCCCATAATATAGATATATTATTAGGCGCAGACATCTTTTGGGATTTATTAAGAACGGATAGGATAAGGTTATCAAGCGGTCCTATTCTTCAAGATACGCTACTAGGTTGGATTATATCTGGTCCGATTTATTTAATTCGCATAATAATTTTATTAACTGTAACTTTTCACAGTCGATGTTGACAACCAGCTGCGTAAGTTTTGGGAGCTTGAGGAACTTCCAAAGTCAGGCAAGGTTATTCGCAGTAACGAGGAGCTTGCTTGCGAGAGTTATTTCGTCAGCACCTTAACTAGAGGTGAAGATGGAAGGTTCTGCGTACGTATCCCGTTCAAATTATCCCCTGACAACTTAGGTGAGTCATTTTCTATAGCCGAACGTCGATTTTTGGCTCTCGAAAAACGCTTAGAACGGAATCAAAATTATAAAAAATTATATTCTGAATTTATCCAAGAGTATATTCACTTAGGCCATATGACTCGTGTCGATAAGTACGGAAATCCTCATTATTTTCTACCACATCATGGTGTGTTTCGTGAACACAGTTCTACCACAAAACTTCGAGTAGTATTTGATGCTAGTTGTCCTACTAGTTCTGGGGTCTCTTTGAACGACCTACAAATGATAGGACCACCCATACAGGGTGATTTGCTTTCGATTTTATTGCGTTTTCGGCAACATCGATACATAGCATGCGCAGATATCGAGAAAAAATGTACCGTCAGTGCTTAGTTGACGAAAATCAACGCGATTTTCAACTAATACTGTGGCGCGACGATCCATCAGAACCATTAGGCGTTTATCGATTAAATACGGTCACTTACGGAACATCATCCGCGCCGTTTCTTAGTTGCAGATGTCTTAAGGAACTTGCATCGTTAAGTACTGATCCCGAAGTCGCGCGAATTATTAACGAGGATTTTTACGTCGATGACATGATCACAGGACATGATGATAAGGAAACATTATTAAAAAATTGCGCATTAGTTGCTAAACTACTCCAGTCGGGTTGTTTTCCTTTACGCAAGTGGCTTTATAACTTTGATTGTAACACAGCAGAAGTCTTAGGCTTAAATACAAGTCAATATACAAAAAATTTTACTTTAGGTGAAAATGTCAATGGTAAAACATTAGGTTTAGGTTGGCATAATTTAAGTGATGAATTTTATTTCGATTCGCAATTTAAATATACAGCACAAAGGATTACAAAACGCTATGTTATGTCTGTTATATCGCAGATTTTTGATCCGTTGGGATTACTCAGTCCTTTCATTATTCTTACCGCCAAACATAGCTTCAAAGGTTATGGTTGTTGAAATCGGATTGGGATGACGAGGTACCCAAGCAATATCGCGCAGATTTGGTATCAATTCGCTAGCGAGCTACCACTGCTCAACTCAATGAGAATACCACGGCATGTTGTAGGCACTAATCCTAACTATATAGAACTGCATATATTTACAGATGCGTCAGAAGCGGCATACGGTGCTTGTATTTATGTTCGCACGCTTAACGCTGATTCCACGGTCTCGAACTGCTTGCTCTGTTCGAAAAGTAAAGTCGCTCCACTAAAACCAGTGAGTATCCCAAGGCTCGAACTGTGTGGAGCTTTACTAGGAGCTAGGCTTTTCGACAAGGTGCGTGACTCACTTAAAATTCCATTTCGCAATATCGTGTTCTTCCGTCGTTTCTTCACGACTATAATTTTAATATTAATAAGTTACATTCAATTTCTCACGCACGAATACCAGACGAGTCAAATTTACCGGAAATTAAATCAAAGGCAATAATCTCTTGTCTACTAAAACAACGCTTGTACTATCTCTATTTCCTTTCGATAGGTTTTCTCAATACGATCGTATGAGACGGGCAGGAGCTTACGTACTGCGCTTTGTTTTTAATACGCGCAATAGGAATAAACGTACGTGCGGGCCTCTGTCTGTCGACGAAATAAAATATTCCGAGTTAATGCTTATAAGATTTATGCAATTAGAATCATTTGGGGAACAATACAATTTAATTATAAATAATAGACAGATTAAAAATAGACATAAACTGTCCAACTTAAATTTATTTATGGATAACAATAAAGTTCTACGAGTTGGTGGACGTTTAAATAATTCGATGATTTCGCATATAATAAAAGGCATCCTATTTTAATCTCTTCCAAACATTGGTTTTCAGTGCTTTTGTTTCGGTACGAGCATAGACGGTTGCAGCACGCGGGACCGCAGGCGCTTTTGTATAGCTTGCGCGAAATGTACTGGCCTGTCGCAGGCAGGAACCTCGCCAGACAAGTGGTGCATAGTTGCGTCACCTGTCGAAGGTTACGAGCTAAAACGCTCAGTCCAATAATGGGCAATCTACCGCAGGAAAGGATCACGCCTAGTTTTCCGTTTTTACGATGTGGTGTCGATTACGCTGGGCCAGTGCTCACTTTGAACCGCAAAGGTAGAGGCTCAAGGCTTATTAAAGTTACGTTTGCTTATTTATCTGCTTTGTCACGCGCGCTGTTCATCTAGAACTAGTCAGCGATCTCTCTACAGATGCATATTTACTAGCTCTTAAAAGATTTATATCCCGCCGCGGGAAACCTTCAGACATATTTTCGGACAATGGCAAAAATTTCGTAGGGCTTATGAACGAATTTGCCAAATTTCTCTCTAATTGCTCTGAACATATAATTGAATACGCAACTAACGCGCATCTTACCTATGAAGAACTTAGCACACACTCGCGCAAATAGAGGCAATCCTCAACTCACGTCCTCTTAGCCCAATGTCCGCAGATCCGCAAGACTATCAGCCGTTGAGTCCTGGTCACTTTCTTATCGGACGATTACTGACGGCGCCAGCGAGCTCAAATCTCACTGATATTCCTATGGAGAGGCTAGACCGTTACAAGAAGGTCGAAAAGGCTCGACCAGTACTTCTGGTCACGATGGAGTAAGGAGTATATTTCCGAACTACAGTTAAGAACAAAATGGAAGCAGAATAAGACGGACCTCGAACCAAACACGCTGGTTCTCATAAAGGACGACAATTCTATACGCCACTCAAATGGAATTTGGGTCGGATAATATCTACTGTTTCCAGGTCGAGACGGGATTAGCCGTGTTGCAGACGTTAGGACGGCTTCAGGAGTTATCCGAAGATCTTTCGCAAAGATCTGTCCACTTTTAGACGCTTCATCGTTGGAAGATTGAGCTTCCAAGGCCGGGGGCATGTTAACGCCGGTAGTTGGATGTCGAAAAAATACGTCACAGCCCAAAGTCCATCACACCACCTCGACTACGTCTTGTACGCCATCTTAGCTTTCAGCCATTCTCTGTTAGCTACCACCGCTGTAACACCTACCTTTAAGTTGTAAATTATACGCTACATTTAATTTCGCTATTTATTTTCAAATCCTTAAACTTCAACCGAGGGAATCCATCACGCAAGGGCCCTTACACGTATATATTTTAAAAAGTGTGTTTTAAGCAGCATTAATTTCGTATCTGTTGGGAGAAAAGGTTCCGAAGCTTTGTTTTTATAAAAACTAAAGCAGCGTCCTTAATATTGACTATTCATATTGGTAGTGTTCCTCTGGTTACCACAGTCACTGGACAAAACGCGCACACTGTTTGTACCTGGGGAGGTATATAAGTAATGTTTGTACCTAGGTTTATCGACCCGACCACTATATTAGCACAGCTGAAACGACTGCAAGCTAATCACTTCAGTGTACACCCTTACCCGATGCTACTGTTTTCACTATCTCCTTTTTAGGTTTCCGTACCCAAAGGGTAAAACTGGACCATATCACTAAGACTCCGCTGTCTGTCTGTCCGTCTGTCGCCAGGCTGTATCTCATGAACCGTTTTATAGTTAGACAGTTGCAATTTTCACAGATGATGCATTTCCGTAGGCGCTGTAACAACAATTTCTAAAAAAAAGAGAATAAAAAAATATTTAACTGTGACTCACATACAACAGACGTAGTTTTATGCCGTTTTATACGGAATAAAACTATACGGAACCCTTCGTGTGCAAGTGCGGCACTCAGCCAGTGTTTTTTCTTTACTTTTCTGTCTACCAGCGAAATGCTAAGGCATGTTATATATGTCATAGAAGTCCTAATGCTTCAATTCCGCTTATACTTTTTTTTTTATGCTAAAATTTGTTAAACGAGCATACGGAATACCGCCACCCATGGACATCTGCTACACCCGAGTGTTACAGATGTGTTGACAACCTTTTGAAAATTGGGCTCCGGCTACCTCACTCACCAGACGAAACGCGAAAAGTATTTGTCATACTTCCACTTTACGCTGGTCTTCTGTGAGGTCGTGGTACTTACCCGGATGGGCCTGCCCATTCTTGCAACAGCCGAGGCTGCTGCGTGGCCCTACCACCGTAGAGTATACACGAGAGTAGTATACACGAGATTTGTCATAAATAAATAAATTACCTCCGCCACAATAGCCCTTACTGTAACCGATATGCTTACCATTCCGGTTCAGTTTCGAATCATATTTATCTTTCCATACATTATCTAATTACCTAATTGTCGACATCATTTGCATTGCAAATCATCTACATGACTTACGTGGTACGATTGAGTCGTGCAAACATTGCCTATTGCATTGCTTCGCCAAATTGTACCAACCCACGCTTTGGTTGACGTGAGACGTCACCACATGATTTCATGTATTGACTTGAATTAAACCTTCCTTAAATGAAACTATTTTACTAAGTAAACGTCGGGAATTAAAATTAAAAATGAACGCGATAAATCTGTAAAATTTGTTTCATTTATAATTAAACGACGTTTAACTCTGTTTCAATTTTCTTTTGGACTACAACCTTAGCGAGAAGTATCTTAATTTGCTACAAGGAACTGAGGAAAACATTTCTTTTCAAATCTTCAATTGTTCAATGATAGGGCCTAGTACGGGCACCAGCTGTGGCAAACTATATCTGTTATTTTCAACCGACTGCAAAAAAAGGTGGAAATCATCAATTCGACTGTATGTCTATAACATAAAGAATGTTTGTTACCTCAGAACTTTCAACTGAGTGAACCCAATTTCATTATTCTGTTTTATTTAAAAAACTTGTGTTTTCCATGATCCCATATTATTTCATCGGTATTGGGATCTTGGGCTTCGGAGATAATTAGGGAACTCCTGAAAATCAAA
>CAKOGK010000206.1:0-10220 GCA_933534255.1 Iphiclides podalirius | reverse complement strand
AGAATCTCCGGCAACCTCCCGGAGCTCGCACTGGTACTCCCGCTTGGTGTTGCCCAGGACAAGGGCCCCTTCTCCGGGTCTTCGCCGTCGCGAGGATCCTCTCAGGCAGCACGTATTCGGACACCGGGCTTTCGGCTCGTGGTAGCGCTCTTTCTGTGGTAAAGTGGGAGGGCGAGATGAAATCACCACCGCCAGACGATCGCGAAGACCCCCCAAATGGCTCGGTACATTAGCGAATGATGAATACCAGTTTTCCAAGGTATTGCCTTCGGCGCCGGGGGTCGATTCCCACTCGAGATAACTATTTGTGTTACATATTTGTTTCGAATCCAGATTCGAAACTTATGTATGTTATGTAAAAATGAAAAAACTTGAAATTTATATATGTAAAACGTCCTTACAACCACGGGATAATGTTATCCTAAAGGGCAATATTATTTTTTTAAAAGAAAGAAATTAAAAAAGAATGGAATGTACATTAGCAGAAAAAACGCATGCCCAAATAAGCAAAAAGTAACTTGTTTTTAATTCATATCAGCAGCGGTACAAATTACGCGCCAATGGACCAAACCGTGACATTACATTCTAACTAGGGATGGGACATCAGTGTGTCGATTGTGCACGATTAGTGCTGTACCGACCTCATCGATGAACCGATTATCTTCCTATCAGTATATCCTTATCGAAGGGGCTACGTAATTTTTTTTTGCGTTTTATTCAAAACATTCCGTATAATATGATAATAAATGAATATTTATAATAGGTAAATGATAAACATAAAATTAATACATACTTTTTCTTTTCAATAAATAAATACGTATTATAGATATAAACACACAGACACTACAAACTATGGTCATCACACAAAAGTTCATGTATTAGGGATAGAACCCTGTGGTCAAGACAAGTTCACTATCCACCAGGCGATCGGATCGTAGACGGCTGCTTCCCCTGAAAGTTCCACCACCACAGCCCTAGCGACTCACCATGACCAGTTGGAAGTAGATCCTCGATATCTCCGTCGCGGAGTCGTTCTTCGCGCGGACGGTGATTTGGCATCGCCTGTCCAGGGCAGAAGCCCGACACCGGCACCTCGACCCTGATCGTGATCGGCTGCGAGCTGCAGCAGCAGCTATACAACTCCTCGAACTCATCGCGATGGGCCGCTGGAACTTCAAACCGCCAAACGTCTGAGACGACTCCACTGTGGCAGGTGGATTCGCTTCCCTAAAACGGACACCTGGCGGCTCAAGTGATGTTATAGTTAAGGTGATTACCGCCGCGCCCGTGGACCTCGGCAACACCCGTACGGTTGCAATGTGTTGCCAACCTTTTAATAAAGTGAGTGTGGTAAACGAAGTAACGTAAGCCCCACTCGCGATGTGTAGAAATGTCATCAAGTCATGCTCCTTCTGTGGAGACGCGGTACTTCCCCCGAACGAGTTTGCTCTTTGTCTATTCTTTTAACAGCAAAGATTACGACGTGAAAAAAAATGACTGCCCAATCATAGTAAACGGCCTTATAATGTTCCCACTGCTGGACAAAGGCCTGATTTTTTTCTGTGGAATTAGAATATTGTCCACCACGTGACCCCCATTGCAGATAGGCGGTTGGTTTCAGTTTATGTTTGAGATATTTTCTTTAATTATAGTTTCAAAAAATATTATGCAGGTTTCCTAACATTTAGTTTTCCTTCACAGATGACCCATTGTGGATGGGTTGATCATGTAAACAAAATCAATGTTAATAATTACAGTTTCAGCATTATTGTATTTTAGGTAATATTTTACTTTTACATGTGTTTTATTGTTGTAAAACTTGAAAAAAGTCATGAAACTTTGAACTTATAACGGTAATGCTATTATTTTAAATGAATGGAGAGAAATCATTTAAAAAAAATTAAAAGAAGAAAGAACGAAAATGACGATGAAACGTTGACACCCCACTTGAAAGTTTTTGCCTATGCATTATGTTTTTTACCCTCGCGAATATTCTTCTGTTATTGCGCGCAAATTTATCTAAAAAGAAAAGCTTATGGTCTGCACATCAGTGTAATCGCTTTATTAAAAATTTTCACCACATTATGTAAAATCCTTAAATTAAACTTTGAAATTATGTATTGCAAAATATGTTCAATCATAATGCTAAATACTGCTGACCTTACTAAAAGTTTTAAAATTACGTAAAATTTTATATAAAAAAACTGTAGTATATGTACCAACAAAGCAATAACTTCAAAATGAAAAACTTGGGTCCTTCTACGCCGGATAAAAGCAAACATTCTACAATTTCTGTCTTCATTACCGAAAGTACGTAAATCTATAAAGTCGCTAAAAGATATAAATGATGGTTACATTCATAAAATCTGTACAATAAATTGTATATAAGCAGTATCAGCCAAAAATAGTCGAATACTATTTTTTAAAATTATGACCAGTTTGCAAACTCACATTCACTTCTCCAGTGGATCTTTATTCAAAGTCCAGCGGCGCGACTACCTCAAAAGTCTTGACTATTAGCCTCCCTCGTTGGGTGGACACTCCAAAATATGCAGTAACTTTGTATGAGACTCTGCCTATGCTGCTATTGAACGAGGATGGCGCGGTGTACGGTATCCGATACGAGAATGGGATAGAATGGGTGCCCGCCGGTAGTACAGACATGCCTGCGATAGAAAAAGCAAACACGTCATAATATTTAATTTTGGGGGAAATACGTAAAAATACATTAAAACCCATAACGACATACAAGATGTGATGTTCATCAAAAATGTATATTGAACTCAAATAAAATGTAATATAAGGTTGATTTTTCCTAAATTTTTTTTTGGTAAATAAATGAACAAACAGTATCAAAGCACTTCGGGGATTCGAACCTGAGTCTTCTGATTTCTGTCACGCCCAGGTGATTTTCCATAATTTTATTAACACAAAATAAAAGTGCCATATAACACTCAATGGCTGTCAAGGCCATATACATTGAATTGAAACATGTATCAATCAACACAATTGGGCAAATGAATATTTTTTTTTAACCGGAGTTGATACAAAATAATCTAGAGGAGAATTATTGTTAAAATTATTTTGGGTGTTAAATAGGTATTAAAAATATACCTAATTTTTAATACCTATTTAACACTCAAAAAATTTACTCAGGTTAACTATGACATGATGGTGTATAAAATCTATCCTGTGACCATGGCAAAAAGTTTCAAATATCAAAGGTATAAAAACCAAATTTAGGTGCAACATTGTCTACTTAACAGTTTTATTCCACAATAGACAGAGACAAGTAAAGAATCACCTAGTTTGGTATTAGCCCCCCTTAAAAGGAAAATTTTCTGGGTCTGGGGCTTTCAACTTTGCCAGGTGGAGTTAGGATCAATCAACTTGGTTCTTTGACATAAGTTGAACCTTATTGAAGACTACAGGGAAAAAAACAAGGCATATCAGTAAATAGTAAAAAATGGAAAAAAAAAAGTTGTTCAATATGACAGTGTTTTATAGTGTTACATTGCGTTATATTCTTGTGTTTGACATAAAATAAAATCAATTTGGAATAATGCCTAAATGTAGTATTATGATGGGATGTGGTGTAAGCAAAAGTACAAATCGGATAAATATAACAGTTCACTGTTCAAAACATACAAATATTTTCAATATTTTTTTCTCAATAACTACAGGTCTCCCGCATGTTGAAACTTTGCATGTATGCTTAAAACTTAAATGTAGGTTACATTAAGTTTTAAGCACATTTCTGTATATATAATATCAACCCACAACTCGATGGAAGTCAATGGAAAACAGAGCCATTACCAGTACTACCCCGGACAGACGTGCCAATTTGTGAAACTGCAAAGACAGTTGCATGGGACTTTGTTTAATTTAGGGACAGTAAGGGAAATATAATTATAACAATAATAAACTTACCATGATTCCCACAAATGCACTGGACACAAGTAAAGTACTCCTCGTAGCCCTTATACTCCACATTTATATATCTCTTCACACCTGAATATATTTCAGTTTGTCGCTCAGTCCATGAAACATTTGCCTCACCATTATAAACAACATTGATTGCTATAAAAGTAAAAAAAAAATTGTAATGAATTATATTCAACTAATATCAATCAATAACCTTGACCACAGTGTATTCTTCAATAGTTTAGTAGACAGGCAAATGTATAATTTCATAGGACTTGTTAAACAAGATTAAATTTATAATTATCTTGATCCCTGCACTATAAAACAAGTCAATAGTATTAATACAAGGCAAAAAGTTAAAAACTAATGTTTAAAATACCCATTACCTGAAAAGGATAATGCTTCGCTTAGAACAAACTCGATTTTTCCTGATATTATCTGGCCAGAATAATAAATAGCCTCAGGATCATCAAGAGTTATCGCACCATTTTTTAAAACCTGTTGTGATTGTATTCATTTTTGCATTAACAATAAATTCTTGAGATACGAGCAAATAAATCTATCTATAGTGGACGCGAGTATTTATATTAAAATAAATTCCACAAAAAGAGCAGTAAAATTTATAAAAATGTGCAATTATAAATAATTCTTGAGTGCTATTCATAAATTTTACCTCGATCTTAAAACTTTTAAATAAATGTTATAAATGTACTGACAGCTCGCATCGCATCGCACTAGGGGTTGTCCGTGCGTTGCGTTTGTCCGTTGTCGGTTGAGCTGAATATTTAACATCTTAATATAATTCTCTCTATTGACATATTTGTTTTGTACTGTTTCAAGTGTTAAACTAATTAGTAATAATCAAATAATTATATCCTTTTAATAACCGCAACTGTTCACAAATTGTCAAACAATTTAACAAAGCGAACCTAAGCATGTTGTTCGTAAAAGCAGTCCAATAGTATCTTTATTCTTTTTTAAAAAAAATATGTCAAATAATGAATAAATTTCGAGTTCGTTATGTTCAACATAAGTTTTTTAATTAATTAACTTTGTTATGTTTGCGTTAGAAGTGGGCGATACAAATCGTATCAGATATGAAAACTAGATATTAGTACAATATCCCAATATCGCTTACTGGCTCGTTCAATATCTGTGTATTTTACAATATCTGATATTTCCGAAATCTGATGTACCGTGCTCGCTCGCTATACCGACACGAATCGCGATACGGCGATATCATACGCATTTGCCACAATATCTGATTTTTAAACAGATTTCGAGAGACAAAGCGCGTGAGATACAAATACTCACTAGTTAGAGCGGGACGGCAAGCAATGCACGATATCAGATATCGAGCGACAAAGCGCGTGAGATATAAACACTTACTAGGTAGAGTGGGACGGCAAGCAATGCACGATATCAGATATCGAGCGACAAAGCGCGTGAGATATAAACACTTACTAGTTAGAGTGGGACGGCAAGCAATGCACGATATCAGATTTTTTAAACAGATATTATGAATAAGTTAAGTAATTTTGAATCTTAACACCATGCAAATAAGATCCGTTTCATTTAAATACTAATCTTGGTATCAGCGATTACTACAACGATATTATTATATTTTTATTGTTTTGTTTAGCCTTGAGCCGTAACGGGCGACAAAGCGCGCAGTTAAGTAATTTTGCATCCTAACAGCATGGAAAAAAACTCTGTTGCATTTAAATACGAATTACGGTATTAACGATGTCTTTGAAATTTTGTTCAGCCTTGAGCTGGATTGCATTGGTACTTAACACGTAATAGTAAGGGATGCCAACTTACTACTTAAGAATTTTCTGCCTAAATTAAGGAAGAAAAATATACAATGGAAATTTTTTAGGAGGTAAATTTTTTGTGTGAATATTTTTATTAGCTAAATTTTATTCATATTTTTGAAAAAAACACAAAAAGTACACAAAAAGAAAAATATAATTTAATAGTGCTGGCTACTTTGGTGGAAATCAGACCAAGGCTTATGTGCCTTGTGTGTATATTTTAAATTCTTCCGCCCTAAGCTATAATACTGAATGTATTATTTCTTACACAATTAATAAAAATATTGCCACTCGATTGCGTGTTCTAAAAATATGTTAAAGTCAATTATTAAGCGGTATATAAGATGTTAAAATAAATCATTTTTGTATTACTTCAATTTATATTTTTAATGAAATTTTTAATTTAATAATTTAAAAAAACGCATTTTTAGTAAGACAGGGTTAATTATTAATGATCGTCGAACAAGACTTTCGACGAATAAAATCAGAGAGCTTACGTTCCTAAACGTGAATTTGAACCCGGAGGGATATAAATAATTATTAACCCTGACATAATTGTAAATATATAATGTTAAGTTTTAAATATAAGGAAAATTATGTATATAGAATGAATCAACTTTAAATACGCCTGCACAATTTTATATTTTTTTTTTGATAATAAGTATGAAATATTACAGCCAGTCCTAAGCCTGGAAAAAGTATGAAGGGAAGTTATTTCATTCATCTTATATCCACTCCCTTAAAGCATACAATTTTTTTTTTTTAGAATTCAATAAATCAACGTGGATAGGGAACCGTAAAATATCTAGATATTAAAATACATAGTTTCGAAATCTGATATTTGAAATCGATATCGGATTCAGATACGGTACTCAGAAAAAGCGATACGACCCATCTCTAGTTTGCGTTCAACGAGTCCTCAATATCTCTACACCACCCTAAGGTTGACTGGTAGAAAATGCCTAATCTAGTACAAAGGCGGACTTAATGCCAATTAAGTCCGCCTTTGTACTAGATTGTGCATAAAGTGTAAATAAATTAAAAAACGAATGGATTTTATTAAACGAAATATATTTCCTTAACGTCGTGGACGAATTCAACTAGATGATTTCATGGAGGGTTAAAGTAATACGTTGACAAGAGATCAAACGTTGATTTAACTAATTCGTTGATTCATTGCCCATCACTACTGTCACTTGTCACCTTGTCAGTGCTGTCAGTGTCATAATAAGAAAAAAAATAACTCAGCGTGACCAGATTTAGTAGATTTGGTAGATTTTGAGGTACTGGCAACAGAATTTAGTACGTAAAAAATATTTGGAGTATTTTAGTAGAATTCACGCTTTTGAGTTATTCTGGTACTTTATTGAGAATTTTATTTATAAAGTTTAAAGATAAACGTTTACATGAAACGATACACAAGGATATCGCGATGAATGGGAGAGCAAGATGAGGGATCTGGCTCTCCCATTGAAAGTTGGTAATGTAAATCTTAGTTAAACACTATGAGTGCTCATTGTAAATGTTGAATTAGTAATCTCAGATTATACATACTCTTTTGATGTCAACTCTGACCTGTTTGGTTTATGTATTAATGTTTGAATTACTTAAATTAAATTTGGAATGTTAGTTTTATTTGTTCAGACTGAATTGTGTCATGTTTGATAGATTCCGTAAAAATTGCTAAAAGAAGTAACATGTCCATCTATCTAACAAAACTCTTGTATTTTATATAAATTTCATAATCATTACGTTTGGTCTAAAATAAGTTCAAAATGTTGAAATAAACAGTTTTCCTATCAGTCCTTAAGCGTCTTTTTGGTTTGAGAGCGATCCCATGAGCCACATCCATCATTCAAGAGGTAAAGGGCCCAGAAACATCTATATTTTTGGAGATTTTGAGCAAAAGTGACAGCTGCAAAGAAATTTTCAAAGATGGACAAGCCCATCAAACCATTGTTAGAAAAAGATACTACCATTCAAGACTGGAAACAAAAGAGGATTTTGAAAATATCTGCAGCGGATTTTGAAAATATTTTGAAAAATAACGAGCAGACTGCGACCACGAGTGAAGATTTATTATCCATGAATAAAATGGAGGCATGGTGATGAAGAAGAAATAATTGAAAAAAAAGAATTCAAAAGGGAACAATTGAAAAAAAAAATGACGTTGGGAATGAGGAGAGTGCAGAAACAAATGAAGTAGTTTGTGAGGAAACAGTTGAAGATGTGAGGAGTGTGAATTTTGTTCATAATCAGGATGAAGAAGTTGTAGAGAATAAAGGAGATTTTGATGGTTTTTTTTTTTGATGCGAGTGGAGATAGACAGGAGGAGGTTGTTGCGGAGGTTGTGAGTCCAAGGAGGGATCCACCGAGAAGTAGGTTTTTATGAAGAGGAGATGGAGGTTGTTGCGGAGGGTGTGAGTCCAGGGAGGGATCCACCGAGAAATAGGTCTTTGTGAAGAGGAGACGGAGATTGTTGCGGAGGGTGTGAGTTCAGGGAGGGATCGACCGAGAAATAGGTCTTTGTGAAGAGGAGACGGAGGTTGTTGCGGAGGGTGTGAGTCCAGAGAGGGATGCCCCGAGAAATAGGTCTTTATGGACGGGAAGACGGAGGTTGTTGCGGAGTTTGTGGGTCCAGGGAGGGATCCACCGATAAATAGGTCTTTACCTGAGAGGTATAAGGATTGTTGTGGATTTTTTTGACTGTGTGCACTTTTACGTTTTGAGAGGTGGTTGGCTCCGGTTTGACGGAGCGATGGTTGATGGCTGTGGAGGAGGTGAGGTTTTTCTTTGGAGAGGAATGGCGCGTGGGAGTTGGTTGTTGAAAAAGAGGCTGAAGGGGAAGATTTGAGGGTTGAAGTCTTTACAAGTTCTAAAACAAGCTCCATTGATGTGGCACATTGGTGTCATTGTCTTGATAGCCGTTATTAAGAAATTTAAGTATTTTAATTCTAAACCTTTTAGTGTAGGTAGTGCTAATGTAAGGGGGTGTTAATAATAGAGATTCACGCAGTGGAAGCGTGTGTATGAGATTGTAGTAAGGGAAAGAATCGGAATTCAAAACGGAATTTTTCATCTTTTTACAGAATTTTTGATATATCTTCCTATTATAATGTATTGTTTTTCTTGTATTTTTGTGGTTTTAGTTAAGTTTTGTGGTTTTTGTTGGGAGTGTGTTATTGTTGTTTTATGGTTTGTTTGTTGATAATTTCTAAATTTTTTGGGTTTTCTTTACTTGTCGGGTGTTATGATGTATATCTGAGATTAAGGGGGTGTGTTGATTAGTAATCTCAGATTATACATACTCTTTTGATGTCAACTCTGACCTGTTTGGTTTATGTATTAATGTTTGAATTACTTAAATTAAATTTGGAATGTTAGTTTTATTTGTTCAGACTGAATTGTCATGTTTGATAGATTCCGTAAAAATTGCTTAAAGAAGTAACATGTCCATCTATCTAACAAAACTCTTGTATTTTATATAAATTTCATAATCATTACGTTTGGTCTAAAATAAGTTCAAAATGTTTAAGTTGAAATAAACAGTTTTCCTATCAGTCCTTAAGTGTCTTTTTGGTTTGAGAGCGATCCCATGAGCCACATCCACCATTCAAGAGTAAATAGTGCAACTAAGTAGACTGGCGTCGTTGAAGGAACACATGGCTACATCAAAGCATAAAAAAATATTAAAGGATATTCCGGTATTTCTTAGGTATGCAAGTTACTAAATATGTGGAATGTAATTCTTAGTTCATTATTCTTGGTAAGACCTTTTTTAATACTTTCAACGTACGCAGTAGTGTGAACCCATAAAAAAAATCACTGTCAACTGCTAGTTAGACGTCTGAAACTTTTATGGTGGATAAATTTTGGAGTGAAGTCAGCCAAATCTGTGATGCTATGTAATGCTAATAGCAAACCAAAGTAGGTATTGTAATTTGGCCTGATTTGTGAAGCAAATGACGATACTACCTTTGTCAAATGCCAAAGTAGAAAGAATATTTTCCAATATTAATAGCATTAAAAATCAAGATCGAAATCGATTTAATAATAAGAATGTTGCTGCAATAATGCATGGAAAAGAAGGGTTACGAGGCGTTAGTTGGAAGGAGGATGTAGGAGATTTGATCCTGACAGAAGTATGATCAACTTAATGGACTCAAAATAGCTTTATGACAATGTTACCCAACATAAAGACAAAGAATCTTAACTTTAAGTTTAATTTTATTTATCTTATTTTTTTAATTATTTTTCTATTTAGAATTTAACTTAAAAAATAACATGGGTTTCTCTACTTATGGTGATTTTTTTATTGTTTTCATTACTTTATTAATCAAGAAAACATTCATGTTCTTAGGTTTTAACACGACAACAAAAAATATAATAGATTTTTAGTATTTTCCCGTTCTCTTTTGGTAGAATTCAATAGTTTTTAACCTCGACAGTAGATTCGTCATATGAAATCTGGTCACACTG
>CAKOGK010000205.1:0-10262 GCA_933534255.1 Iphiclides podalirius | reverse complement strand
AATCAGCCGTTTAGCTTAGTGGCTAAAGCGTCAGGCCGCGAATGCCGAAGACGTGGGTTCGACTCCCACAGCGGCGACAATCTTTTCGTACTTTTTGGAGAAAAAGTTTCGTACCTTTCGTACCGTTTGATAACATACAAGTTGGTATTTCTAAGTGGGAGGGGTTTCTAAGTGTATCCATGTTTTTTTTTAATTAAATTCTAGACATAAATAATGTTTTACAAAAAATGATAAATACTTAAAATCACGCGTATCTAACAAATTACATTCATTTTAAATTATCTCAAAAAGTGTGTAGTTTATAGGCAACTCATTTATTTCACGCCCGATCATTCATAGCAAACACGCACACAAGTTCGTTTCAAAATATACGACGCATTTATGAATGACCTTTTTCTCATTTATTAACTGTGGTAGGGCCACGCAGCAGCCTCGGCTGTTGCACGAATGGGCAGGCTCGACCGGGTAAGTACCACGACCTCACAGAAGACCGGCGTAAAGTGGAAGTATAATACTTTCGCGTTTCGTCTGGTGAGTGAGGTAGCCGGAGCCCGATTTTTCAAAAGTTTGTCGACGCATCTGCAACCCTCGGGTGTGGCAGATGTCTATGGGCGGCGGTATTCACTTAACATCAGGTGAACCACCTGATGTTAAGTGAATAAAAGAAAAAAAACTACAGCATTGTCAACAACTTCTGCTTTTTAGTGAATGGAATGGCAATGTTTTACGGCCAGTTTCAATATTCTATATACAGATAAATTACTGGAGACATAATTCAGACGTACGTATTATGACGAGCTAACGTTGAATACCTATCGCTAGTAACCAAATCCATCCGTAGATTGAATATTGAAACTGGCAGTTAGCTGATCGCAGTAACAGATAGACTGAATTACTTTGAGAGTGGTATTCTGACGTATAAGCTAACATATATGTAACACATATGGTAAACTTATACATCAGAATACCACTCTCTCAATTTTGAAAAGTTTCATTAAAATCCATTCCAGAAAAAATTATAAAGCACATTAAAATGTCAACCTTAACTACTATATAATCAAAAAATTTATGCCTGGAGGTATGCCCGGATACGTTTTCGAGTGTTCGCTTGTTGTTGTGGCATTATCATCAACAGCAGCAACGGCCATTACGGGCGCTCTTACTGCACTTTCAGACGCCGGACCTGTAAAAATATACTTGGTGAAGTCTGGCGTAAAGTTTAAAGTTGTTAGAGTTTGTTAATTCACAAATTTTGGTTTAAATTTTAATAACAACGATTATTCAAAGTACGACATTATCTGTTGATTTACTAGAAAATCAATAGCTAAATAAGCGATTAGACTATACGATAATTTGGCCCTTTTTCAATGATAATTTTATCAAAAAACACGTTTACGTTTGAAAGATCTTGTATCTTGTATTAAGTGATGTTTTTGCTTTCAGTCCCGAGACTATTAAAGCTTCATCTGACGCCAAACCGGTGGGCTAGCCAGAACCCACGGGCTTGGGCCCTCCGCTGTGGGTAGGGCCGCGCATGTTCATGCGTGCGTTTAACTATGGTATGCCAACTAAGGGCCATCGAGGTTGCGGTTCGGACCGGGACCCCGATGGCTGTCGACTGTATTTTTAGCTAATCGGTGGCTGGGGCGGTGAGAACCGCCCTGAAACGCGGGTGTACCTTGTGTACGCGTTGTGTTGGTCTCGCCGTGCTCTGAGGCGAGGACGAACTATTGTGTTTGTTGTTACACTAGCTGTGGGTGTAGTGTTATCCGGCGGGACCACCGACGGTGGGTCCGACGTATCTAAGTCCCCTTCCTCAACCGGGTCGATGATGACGTTTCGCGGGCGACGCTTGTTGACGTTCGCGTTTGTGTCGACGCGTTTGCAGGACAGCTTTCTCGACCGGTAAGGGTTTATGGCAATTTAACGTCATGCCCATCGGATTGTGCAACGCACCTGCCACATTTGAGCGACTCATATAGTGTGTACTGGCAGGCTTATTTGAAGAGGCTTGCTTAGTCTACTTATATGACGTCATCATTATCGGTCGTGACTTCGTGAACCATCTGCGAAACTTGGAGCGACTTTTCACCAAAATAGAGGGAGCCAAATTAAAGTTGAACGCGAAAAAGTGTCGTTTATTCAGAAGCAAGTTCAATTTATGTTACGGACATGTTATCTCCAGTGCTGGAATCCAGACAGACCCGGAGAAACTGGAAGCAGTTCAAAAATGGCCTATCCCTAAGGACAAAACCGAAATGCGGGCATTCCTCGGCCTATGCTCATACTACAGGCGTTTTGTTAAGGGATTTTCAGAGATAACAAAGCCATTACATCGGCTGACAGAAGATAAACGACAATTTAGTTGGAGGCAATGCAAGGCAATGCAAGGACTTGCGAAGATTCTTTTCAGAAACTGAAGAAACATGTGTGAAACACCAATCCTGGGGTATCCACAAACTGAAGGTCGATTTAGAGTCGACACGGATGCAAGCAACACAGCCATTGGAGGGGTGTTATCGCAAAAACAGGGTGAAAGAGAAATTGTTATTGCATAATTCAGCAAATCTTTATTCTTCAAAGTCAGAGAGAAACTACTGTGCGACAAGAGGAGAACTCTTGGCTGTTGTAAAGACGCTACAACATTTCAAAAAATATCTCATCGGCAGACAGTTTTTACTGAGAACTGATCACGCAGCCTTGAAGTGGCTACTGCAATTCAAGAACCCAGAAGGTCAAGTAGCTCGATGGATTCACTTCTATCTAACTCTAGCTTCGAGAGGAATCTAATGAAGTAACATTAAAACTAACGAGAACAAGTCCTTTGGGTCTCTGGGAGAATGAGGCTATGAGGGAGGCTCAAGAAAGAGACCACGACCTTCGGCACATCACCACATGGAAGAAACGGAAGTCCCAAGAACGAAAGCACCAGATGTTCTCCGTGAAATACAAGATGGCGTATCAGGAGGTCATCTAGGTGTCAAGAGGACGTTAACAAAAGTGCGAGAACGATTCTACTGGTTGCATTATCGTGATGATGTACAGGATTGGTGCCGCAAATGTACTACTTGCACTGCTGTAAAAGGACCAAAGACCAGGAGCCGTGGGAACCTGCGGTTGTAGAACGTCGGTGCACCGTGGGAACGAATCGCAGTTGACGTAGCTGGGCTATTTCCTGTAACGGAATCGGGAAACAAGGATTTTATGGTCGTCATGGACTACTTCACAAATGGCCCGAAGTGTTCGCAATACCAAACCAAGAAGCTACAATAGTCGCTTCTAAGTTAGTCGAAGAAGTGATACGTCGCTTTGGTGTGCCTCTAGAAATCCATTTCGACAAGGGCAGGAACTTCGAATCGCAAGTATTCCAGGAAGTGTGCAGAATTTTGGGTATACATAAGACGAGGACCACCGCGTACCACCCACAGTCTGATGGAATGGTTGAGAGATTTAACTAGACCCTTGAGAGGCATTTGGCAAAATTGGTAGACGACAAACAAAAGGATTGGGCAAGTATATACCACTCTTCCTTCTGTCGTATTGAACCGCCGAGCATGAGAGCATAAAAGCTACCCAGGCATATGTCAACTGCGGTAGAGAACTTCGAATAGAAGAAGAAGAAGAAAAGTGTGTTCACGGTCTTAAAACAAATGAATACATACAAAACTTAAAAATAATAATGTAAATACACAGAAACTTAAAATAAATGTAAACAAAAAAAAACAATATAACAACAGTAAGTGACGGTCTGTGTAGCAGCATAAGACCGTGAAACGGACGGGACTCGGTAAAAGTCGAGATACAGTAACTAGTTCTGATCCCGACACCGGTTTTCAGTCCGGCCCGCACTTCGAGGAAACTCGGACGGCTGCGACAGTGAACTTGAAATAAATAGCTACAGCGCAGTATAGCGAAATTAAATTATTTTTGTTTGAACCTTTCATATAGACAGTGGTTATCATTCGTCTGATCAGGTAAGTAAAAATTAAAACTAATGTTTGTTTTTTAATATTGGTGTCAGCTGCTATATTTCAATTTCGGTTTTAGGTTACAAATGTTTATCCCTACTCTGTGGTACTATGACACTTAACGATTAAGTGGTGGAAACGTGTAATAACTGCAAACATCAAATGCGAGACAAACCTCGTTGCGCGTTGGCCACGTGATATAGGTAAGAAAATGATTGACTTAAAATTAAATTTATGATACAGGTATATAAAAAATATAAGGTATATATTATATTAAATTATACCAGTAGACCTATTGACAGGAGGGTCACCGGAGGGACCAAAGACCGTACAAGACTATGTCTGCGATTTAAGGGGAAAATGCGCTATATACACGCCTTGGTTCGGGAAAATGGGTTACAGTCAAGTGAGAACATTAAAACCAGATACGAGCGGAAATCGAACACGAGCGGCTTCGAGGAAGGGTCACTGGTGAGGCTGCATAACCCAACTCGCCGGAAAGGGAAATCTCCAAAGTTGCAAACCAAGTGGGACGGTCCATACAAAATGGTTACCCGACTAAATGATGTGACTTATTGGATTCAAAAGCAACCAAGAGGGACATTCAAAGTGGTACATATAGACCATCTGGCGTTACCATGGCAGCAACAACGATGATCGGGATGAGCATCTCTAAGAGGGGAGTAGTGTTACGAACGCACAAAGAAACTAGCGCTATCTAGCGTCAACCAGTAAAACCACTCAAAGATCAAAGACAACACAAAACCCCTTATTCAATACTAGATGGCGTTAGAAAAACTACTGTGGAACTATATAGAACTATAGTCTCGAAAACCGGGTACATTCGCGAACTTTCCAGAATCACAAACACGTTCGCGCAAGTCTGGTACGTTCCAGGAAGGAGCTTTCTGGAATAGTCTGGGACTCGTCTCGGCCCATATAAAAAGCCGCAGGGAGGGGAGCCAATTCAGTTTGAGCTACCTTCAAGGCGACTTCGAAGTGAAAACTAGTGATCAAGAGTGATACCAGCGAAACCGACGACTTGGCTACAACCTAGGACATCGTTAGTGCTTAGTGTTTGGACCTAGTGCTTTGTGTTGGACATAGTGCTAGTGAATAAAGTCTTCAAAAGAGTCAGCAGGTCTTTCTCTCCAAATCCTTCGAACCCTAACACGTAACAATATAAAGTCACACACTCGCGTAATTGAATTTTGATAAATCAGTCTACATTAAGACATGGTGGACGGTAGTGCCTGTGGCGAGCTTGACACCATTAAGATTAATCCACAGAGAAATGTACTTTGCCGAAAAGTATGGCGGAAGCGGAATCTTCCGCTCGTAAATACCCCGCCGCAGGCAGAAACCATTTCTGTAACCAAGCGCGATCTTTAGCGAAATTTAAACTTTAATGTATGTCTGTGTAGACGTAAATATATAGGCTATAAACACTTAAATTTGTTATATAATATTATAAAGCACATTCAAAAGACAACCTGAATAACTACATAATTAAACACGTTTATGCCTTGAGATATACTGACCCGGATAAGAATTCGAGTGTTCTGCCGTTCTTGTTGCATTTTCAGCAAGCAGCATTAAGCGAGCTCTCTTAGCCTTCCAAGACGCAGGGCCTGTTAAAAATGTGCTTGGTTAAGTCTGTATAGGTATTAAATGGCATATGGCTTTCAAAACTTATAATAGAATAATGCAATACACAGAACTACCTATATATGAAACTTTTGGAGCACCCAATCGTTATTAGGTTCCGAATTGTCAACGAAATATTGTGCTTAATAAAGGACGGTATACTGTTTTTATTTATACCAAAAGGTGGTAAACGAGAGAAATATTCAGCTGGCGCTAAAAAACTAAATTTACAAATGCTGGTGGGTTGACATAAAGATTCAACGCCGTAGAATGCTACAATACTTTTAATAACAAAATTACCACCTTGGAATTTTTTGTACATAAATAAACAAAACTTTCACATCGCCAACTGCTGGGCAAAAACTCTTTACGAAGGGTATTAGGGCATAGTCCACCACGCGACCACCAGACAACAGGGAAACCGCCACCAGAATCTCGAGTAATGTAGAAGTGGTAAATACCCCGCCGCAGGCAGAAACTATTTCCGCAACTACGCGCGATCTTTACCGAAAATTAAACTTTAATGTATGTTTATATAGGCATAAAAATATAGTCAGTAAAAATTTAAATTTTTTGTACAATATTATAAAGCACATTTTAAGGCAACCTTAATTACTAAATAATCAAAAATGTTATGCCTGGAGGTATGCCCGGATACGTTTTCGAGTGTTCGCTTGTTGTTGTGGCATTATCATCAACAGCAGCAACCACCATTACGAGCGCTCTTTCTGCATTCTCAGAGGCAGGACCTGTAAAAAATATACTTCGTGAAGTCTGGCCTAAAGGTTAAAGAAGTTAGAATTTGTTTATTCACAAATTTAGTTTTAATTATTAATAACAACGATTATTCAAAGTACGATATTATCTGTTGATTTACGAGAAAATTAATAGCTAAATCAGCGATTAGAAAATACGATAATTAGCGCTCTTTTTCAGTTAGGTTCCTTAGTAAGGACCCTCTCCGACCTGGTTCCCGCCTTGACGTGGCGGAGGGGCTTAGTAGCTGTGGCTTGGTCACCCACGGCAAAGCTAAGAGGAACCCTCACTGGGCCGGCCCGTGGTGTAAGGCCGGCCCGAGAGGGACTCTCTGAGTGGGCTCATTGACCCCACTCTGGATGCGTGCTGGAGAGTACAGACCAGGTCCGCCGCTGGGGGCTGGGAGGCTTGCTGCTTAATAATAATAATAATAATAATAATAATAATGTATTTATTTGCGAAATATAGGTTAGGCATGAGGTGTACAACACAGTAATTTTTATCGCTATATTCTACCCATTTTGTAGGGTGTGCAAATATGATATGTTCGCTTAAAGGTTGTCAGTATACATTCTCAAATTTCTTAATTATTATAATCATAAAATAAAATTGAAAAAATTATATAACAGAATATTAAAATAATATTAAAACATATGTCTATGAAAAAAGTAAGTTAACAAACAGTAATAATAGAACAGAGAACAAAATGACAAATAATTAAATGACTAAAAAAATATAAAAAATTCGATAAAATTGCACATTATTAATTCACTGAATACGTTTAGATTATTAATTTGATATAAATTCGTTTATACTGTAATAACATTTTTCTGTTAACATGTCGCGTAGTTTTTTCTTAAATAGATTTGTGTTTAATTCCTTCATTTCTTTCGGGAGCCTATTATATATTTTTGGTGCCATGCAGAGTATACTCTTGCTCATAAGTTTAGTATTAGTTTTAGGTAAACAAAGTTTGTGTAAGTCACGTCTGCTTCGCTCATGGTTGGGCTTGGAGAAAAGAGACAAGTTATTTTTTACAAACATCGCACTCTCAAATATGTATAACGACGGCATGGTTAATATTTTATATTTTATAAAAGAAGATTTACAGCTGTCTCTCGTTTTTAATTTACACATCGCTCTAACGCATTTTTTTTGTGACCTGAATATATTTTCTTTCTTGCTGCAATTTCCCCAGAATATGATTCCATATCTAAGATGCGATTCTACATAGGCATAATATACAGTTAACAGTGATTCAATGTTTAAGGTGCTAGACAATTTCCATAGAATATATGCCGCTTTACTTATTTTGTTACACACTATGTCCGATTGATAAGTCCATGTTAATCTAGTGTCGATTGTCAAGCCTAAAAACTTTGTGTAGTCAACTTTTTCAATTTTGTTTCCTCTGTGTATTACTTTTAAATTTAAATCATTTGCACATCTTTGATAGAACTTTATAAATTTAGTTTTATCCAAATTAACTTGTAAATTATTTTTTTGCAATTCCTCAATTATTTGTGTTAGTGTTAAATTTAATTCGTCTTCTAGATCATGTTTAACACTTTTAATGATAGCTGTGCTATCATCGGCAAATAAAACCATGGGGTGTGAAACACATTTAGGTAAGTCATTTATGTAAATAAGAAATAACAATGGTCCTAACACACTTCCCTGTGGAACGCCATACCGAACATATCGAGAATTAGATGTGTAAATTTTTATTTGTGCTTATTAGCACTGGCTCTCCTGGCTCCCATGGCCCCGGTCAGCGAACTCGGGTAGTTCGTTGGCCGTGAAAATGAGGCCGAGTAGGAAGGCGCGCTGAATGTTCCAGCGCGCCTTACATGGAGGAGAGGGGGGTTGCTCCCCGTGAGGGGGCTGCTAAGACGGCCAGCGCTGGCAGGGTCGTGGAAGTGTGCTAAAGCGTTCCTGTGACCCTGCAGATATGCGCCTAGGTGTAACATCGTGGAGGTTTTAGTCGGTGAAAGTCCGACATAACCCGCCTGCCCCTGCGAGAGCGGGTATGCGTAGGGATTTCCCCCACGTCAACAAAAAAAAGGTTCCTTAGTAAGGACAAGGTTAATTGTCATCGGTTGAACCTCATGACCTGGGCTTCATCGCAGGGACCACTAAGTGCTCCTAGGTGGTTTGGGCCTTTATATTGGCCAGTGGGATACTGTCGCGCCATTAAAATAGGCACGAGAGGGAGGAAATGACGCGCATCGTGGCGTCCCATGGAGATTGTCCTGTTGCCATAGCGGCTAAGATGATCGTCGCGCTTACCAAGCGCGTGCACTGCCTGCCCCTTTCGGATGAAAGGGGAGACGCAGTGCGAGATCGCACAAGTAATCTCGCGGTCGCTAGGAGTATGGAATCGGCGAGGCTTGTACGGCGCACTCATTTCGTACAAGGTGGCCTCGGCTGCTCAACGTTTCACTGAGTTAATAACTCGACGTTAGACGGGGTGGCTTCGGCGGACTTCGGCTGGTAGGCTTTAATCACTCACGATGTCGCAGAACGGGCGCTCATCAAGTTTAATCGCCGTAAGGCCGTTAGGACCCTAATTATCGTTTAGTCTAATCGCTGCTTTAATCCTCGATTTAATTTAATAATAAAATGTACTAGCTTCATTTAAATATTTAATTTATAAGGAACAGTACTGTCTTACTAACACTCTGTCGATACTATTCCGTAGTTCAATCACTTGAACGTCCTATTGTTGTGTTGTATATTTGTAAAATTGCTTAAATAAGTTTTGAATACTCTTAAAACATAACTATAAGATTTATGGCACTTTTATAACAATTTATTCGTTAATAACAATTTTCATTTATTTATAATTATCTCCTAACGTAGTAAAATACGGTGCGAATACAACTCCACCAGACGATTCAGAAATACTGACATTTTAAACTGTGGTACTTAGACAGTCTTGAGTGGAGTTACACCAACTAAGCTAAGCGGCCAATGATCTCACGGCGCGAAAATCTTGACATCTATCTACGTTTGTTCGTACAAGTCAACAGTGGTAATCACTAGTGACTAAAATAACCGTTATTTATAATCTGTATAAATTGAGCCTTAGTAAATGAATTTCATTCCAAGCAACAATACAATGATAACACGTTTTGTAACATATGGGGCATTCCACGCGAAGCGGACGGGTAAAAAAAGTTAATGTTTCCGATTTTAGTAACATTTGATTATATTATACCTTTCTGTGTCCTCAATCTAGATACAATATATTTTTACAGTATAAAATGTAGTTTACGATTTAGAGAGCTTTAAAAATGTGACTAACCGGCAGGTATGCGCCACTTCGAATCCCATTATCTGGTATTGAAAAGATAAATGGAAATAAATGAAGTAGTCAAGTGTATGCTTAATTTAATGAGCTTTTTAATTGCATTTTTGGATATTAAAAAAAATTTTTTTTTTTAAAAAATCATGTTAAAACTTTTTAAACTTGAATTTCACAAAGTTGGACCACCTTAATTTTTTTTATTTTTTTTCTAAAACGAGTTAATAGTATATAGATAGTTCTTGCCAAGTTTCATAATGGGCCGAGAAGTCCTTTAGGAGCTAGGCCATCTACAGTGTGGAAGGGTAGCGCCGGTGCCCGGACGCGCCTTCTGCCAGTTAACGCGAGATTACAAAAACATCCAACGGAATATTTTGTTTACCTAATTGAGTTAAATAAATCATTTGATCTTACTTAGATGTACTTAAATGTACAATAAAACGACGTTATTATGTTTCGATTACTTGTAAATGTTTATTAAAGAATCTTTATGTTATTTCTGCGTTTTATCATAGTGCCTTCAGCAGTTGGAACGAAGGCATGGTATTTTTTTGAATCCGATAGTGTCTTTGAGGAGTTAAATC
>CAKOGK010000204.1:0-10362 GCA_933534255.1 Iphiclides podalirius | reverse complement strand
AAAAATAAATGACTCTACCGGATTTTCAGGCCGGTGTCTAAGACTCTATCGAAACACCTGGAGTCGCTTCAATGCACCCAACGTAATATTAAATTACAACGTAATGTTAATAATTTCGATCGAAATTCAAAATTTAAGTCAATTGAGAGTTTTAGAATCCGCTCCCCTGACACCGTCTTTCATATCTCCGCTTTTAATAATTCCCGGGACCATATCAATCTCAAGGCGTTGAATCAATACATGAAACCGACACATTTTCATCTTTTCCACCATCACCAAGTGCCCAAGTTCTTACAACAGGGAGATTGGATGATCAAACTGGATTTAAGCCAGGCCTACTATCATCTACCGATAAAAAAGCAGCACAGAAGGATTCTCCGGATCAGTTATCAGGGTCGTTTACTTCAGATGACTTGTCTGCCATTCGGTTTAGCTGCAGTACCGAGGATTTTTGCTTCAGTAACAAACTGAACAGCCGAAAAAAACGGTCTGCGACTAGTGGTCTATCTAGACGATTATCCGCCGGTACACCAGGACAGAGACGTTTTGGAAGCTCAAGTAAAGATGGTCATATGTTTTCTGCGCAGCTTAGGTTGTTGGGTCAACATGGAAAAATAGGTTATGACACCGACGAGATTAATAAACTTTCTGGGAATTGTATGGGACACCAAAACCAACAGCAAGTCCCTGCCATTGGACAAAATACAAAAAATTCGTCAGAATTTTGCTCGTGCGACTTGCGGCCGGCAGTTGAAACCTAACGCAGGCGCAATGAACACCTCAACTTTGCAACCTTCATTACCCTCACCCACCGGGGAAGGTTTCATTGCCGAGTCCTGCATTACCACAGCAACAAGATCAGTAGGTATTCTCACTCACACAAGCAGTATCCGGACGAAGTACGCACAGAGCGTGGTCAGAGAACATCAGTCAGAGGACACCAATTCATCCTCAGAGAATGGTCACGATCCACGTTATCACCGACGCGTCGGAAATTCAATGGGAAAAGCACTTGTAAACACCGGAATGGTGAAAGGATCATGGGAACACAGAGAAAATGGCACTGCAATTTGAAGGAGATGTTTGCAGTGATAGTCGCCATATCCTCCAGAGCCATGTTGTTCCAAGACTCGACTTCAGAGCGACAACAAAACAGTAGTTTCCTACATAGAACGAGGAAGGAACCCGGTTACGACTTAATATTTCATTGGGAAATATTTGATTTATGTCAATGTAAATTCAATAAGCAATATTATATGTTACAAATTACTTTAAATTATGTACTTAATGCCTTGCTTGAATTAAATATAACGAGTCACATTGTTGCGTTTAAATAAATATTACTTTATTACAAATACAAGACCACCAGGAGATAACAAACACGTCTCTCATAATGGACTTCGGACGTCAATCGGAACACATAATATAAAAAATTTACCTTCCAATAAAATTTGTACTGTTTCCTAAGACGTCCGAAGTCCAGATAATGTCTCCCTGGGGCTACATCCATCATTATGAGCCGAACAATGACAAAAGACGGTGGCTTGTCTTTGCCTGTGAGTTAGTTCCAAAAAGGAGTATAGAGGGCGCTGTAGGCGCGATTTAGGAAACGGAAGTAGAAAAATTTTGCGACCTGCAGCGGAAATCAGACGATGTACTCTCTCATAATGGACTTCGGACGTCTTAGGAAACAATACAAATGTTATTGGAAGGTAAAATTTTTATATTAACTAGATTTTTACGATCAACCGCTTGCCAGGCGTCAGCCCTCCTTAAAACAAACATCAAGACAGGGAACCATTATCTGTGTGTTGTTAATGGATCAGTGTGGAAATCGAACTTACGACAACAGCGCCGCTAAGTCGTCACATAGGTCGGTAAGAAAGAGAAAAGAGAATTCATATTTTCAAATACATATCGTACCTCGTATGTTGTTCAAATACTCAGCGAATATAACATTAGAATTCCCAGCAAATAATTTGCTTCCCATGTTTATACGATTTCTATTGCTCGAAGGACGAAACAAAGAGTACTTGTCAATTTTAAATCCTAAAATTTAATAATATATTAGTGATCGATGTTATATATATATATATATGTATGAAAGTCAAAGTATATTTATTGAATATAGGCCTAACTTAAGCTCTTATTGAACGTCAATCTACCACCGGTTCACTAAACTAGACCTGCACAGAGAAGAACCGGCAAGAAACTCTGCGGTCTTGTTCTTTTTCTTATATATATTTTTTTTTATGCAATTATACACACTTATTTAGGTATAAAATCAGCAGCAGCCAGGGGTCTTGCATGTGCAGAAGAGTCATTTCCAAACATCCTTGTCCTCAATGTATTCTTGGATATTAGAGTAGGCCCTTGCCATTAATTGGATTAGGATTGTTTTTTCGATATAAATATAACAAATATATATATATATATATATATATATATATATATATATATAATATATTACAGATTTTGACGACTCGCTTGGCGTGGAGAGTAGTTAGTGAACCTGCCTCTTGGGCCAGAGGGTGTGGGTTAGATCCCCACTACTGGAAAAAATATTGTGCGAAGAACATAGTGTTTTTCCAGTGTCTGGGTGTTTATGTATGTATAATATGTATTTATTTACAAAAGAAAAGTATGTTTAAGTATTTTTATCAGATTACTTATTTATGGATTTATTGCGATAAAACAGAGGCGAATTAATTTTTAGTATTTAAAAATAAGTACCAGGAGGACCTTGAATCATCTCGCTTCCAGATTCGACGACTTCCAGCCTCCCGAACAAGCCGGATTCCGAAAAGGCTTCAGTACCATAGACCACATACACACCTTGCGGATAATCGAAGAAATGCGGAACATACAGAAGATCGAAGAGTATAATCTGCCTTTGTGCCTAGCGTATGTGGACTATGAGAAAGCCTTCGATTCTGTCGAAATTTGGGCGGTACTCCAGGCTCTTCAGCGGTGCCAAATTGACTGTCGGTATATCGAAGTGCTGAGGTGTTTGTATAACAAGGCTACGATGTCCGTCCAAGTACAGTCCAGTAGTACAAAACCTATCCATCTGCAGAAGGGTGTAAGACAGGGTGATGTCATATCCCCGAAACTCTTCATCGCTGCGTTGGAAGATGTTTTCATGCTTCTGGATTGGAAAGGACGAGGTATTAACATCAATGGCGAATACATCACCCACCTTCGATTTGCCGACGATATAGTCATTATGGCAGAATCGCTGGAGGACCTGGGTGCTATGCTCAATGACCTCAACAGTGTCTCCCAACGGGTGGGCCTTAAGATGAACATGGACAAGACGAAGATCATGTCTAATGTCCATGTCACGCCTATACCGGTTGTTGTTGGGAGCACTGAGCTCGAAGTTGTTGACGAGTACGTTTACCTAGGACAGTTAGTCCGGCTAGGTAAGTCCAACTTCGACGCAGAGGTCAATCGGCGAATCCAACTCGGATGGGCAGCGTTCGGGAAACTTCGGCAAATCTTCTCGTCGAATATACCTCAATGTTTGAAGACTAAAGTCTTCAATCAATGTGTGTTGCCAGTGATGACCTACGGAACCGAGACGTGGTCCTTCACTGCTGGCCGTATGAGGAAGCTCAAAGTCACTCAGCGAGCTATGTAGCGGGCTAAGCTCGGTATTTCTCTGCGTGATAGAGTTCGTAACGAAGAAATACGCAGTAGAACCAAGGTAACCGACATAGCTCAGAGGATTAGCAAGCTGAAGTGGCGATGGGCCGGCCATATAGCTCGTAGAACCGATAACCGTTGGGGAAGAAAGGTTCTCGAGTGGCAGCCTCGTACTGGCCATCGCACTGTAGGACGACCCCCCACTAGATGGAGTGACGACCTGTGCAAATGTGCGGGAAGTCGATGGATGCAGGTGGCTCAGTCTATGGAGGAGGCCTATGTTCAGCAGTGGACTCAAACAGGCTGAAATGATGATGATGATGATGACCGAACCTTTTAACGTCCATAAACCTAAGGAAACTTATTTGGTGTAGCCTACAAAATATAATGACTTTTCACCAGAGCCCAAATATTTTTAAACACTAAAAAATCAAATGTAACTTTTAAACTGTAGTTTGTAGGAAGTACAGTGGTTTTTTGCATCGGGGTTCGTGGTTACATACATCATTACGAAGTGCCAAATTAAAACATAATTGTTTTAAAACGAATCTTTTGAAACTGCAATAAATTAAAAAATATATTTAACACCGTAACTTCAATTGGAAATGTTACACTTAGACTCACCAAAAATATTAGAAACTAGCTGACTCGGCAAACGTTGTTTTGCCATATAAATTATTTCTAGAGGAATCGGAACGCGTTCAAAAATCGTTTAGACAGGTTGACAGGTACAGTGTGTATGAGAAAATAAAATTGTTGGTATTTCAATTTTCCATACAATATTTTCATAATTTCTCATCGTTTAAACCTTCCCTGGACTGCCACAAATATTTCAAAACCAAAATTAGCCAAATCGGTCCAGCAGTTCTCGACTTTCAGCGAGACTAACGAACAACAATCCATTTTTATATATAAGACATAAGCAATTGTCAAGTAACTAGTGTAGGTAAGTACACGGTATATGGAGTTTATGATTACTTGTTTCAAATACATTAAAGAAAAATCGATTCTACGAAAACATCATATCGGTATTAGAATATAAATATCGATTGTTTAGTTCACATTGTAGACAAGTTTATCCGGGTGCTGTCAAATAAGGATTAAAAATATGTCTTTTTTTGTATTTGTTAAGTTAATGTGAATTTGAATATTGCAATATTTTTTACATATAATGTAGACAATACAAATTTGCAATGTAAATATTTAATTTTAAAACATACGTTTCCAGCATAATTATGACATATTATGTCGCTTTAACCTTTGAGCTCTTTGCACGCAATTTTAAGAATCTATGTGCATAACACAAACGGTTTCTTTAAACTAAAGTAATTAAGTCGCGCAACAATAGACTGGATATCTTCTGCCCCTCGTGGACACCGAAAGTTTAAATGGTGACAAAAGAAGCTAGCGAGAAATTCTCCCTAGCTTCTGCTATGTTCTGCACTGAGACATACTAACATATAATAAATAATAAAATGATTTTGATCATACCTGTTTTCTTCGTTAAAAACAAAATCCTGCATGTTACCAATGTAATTAGCAAAATAACTGCAGTCGCTCCTATGTAAATGTAATTCATTGGACTCCAAAATGCTATAAAATAAAGAGAAACAGCGTTTCATGTATATTCATTTGTTTCATTCATATGTGACGTAAAAAAATGGCTAATCGGGTTTTCATTATTGCCTACAACTCCTGAAACAACGCCTGAAGGATTTTAGATAACCTTTTAACACGAAACGCAAACAGTATAATACTTCTACTTCTGGCTGGCTTGAGGCCGTGGTACTTTCCTGGGAGAACCTGCCTTTTCTCAACGGCGGAAGCGTGGAATAATTACAGTTTATATCCAAATCCATGTGGTGTTTTAAGTTCTTGTCTTCAAATTTCTATTTCGTAAAGAACCTAGTTATTGTCAAAAGGAAAGTTATGTAAAATTTGTGATGATTTCGTGGCGCAGTTGCCAAGGTGGCTTCGGTGCCGGGTGTCGTGGGTTCGATGCCCACACGGGACAACTATTTGTGTGACCCACAGATAATATAAAAAATACATAATATAAAAAATATTTGAGTTTTGACCGGGTGAAATTTATGTATGTAAAACGTCCTTACAACACCGGATAGTGTTATCCGATACTAAGGGCAAAGTTTAAAAAAAAACTTACGGATGCTACTTGTACAATTCTTTTCGACATTTGCACCTGAAAAATTCAGTACGATTTTAATATTGTAAATTACAACTGCATAATTGGGTAAACAAAAGACTCGACTTCAGAGCGACAACAAAACAGTAGTTTCCTACATAGAACGAGGAAGGAACCCGGTTACGACTTAATATTTCATTGGGAAATATTTGATTTATGTCAATGTAAATTCAATAAGCAATATTATATGTTACAAATTACTTTAAATTATGTACTTAATGCCTTGCTTGAATTAAATATAACGAGTCACATTGTTGCGTTTAAATAAATATTACTTTATTACAAATACAAGCCACCAGGAGATAACAAACACGTCTCTCATAATGGACTTCGGACGTCAATCGGAACACATAATATAAAAAAATTTACCTTCCAATAAAATTTGTACTGTTTCCTAAGACGTCCGAAGTCCAGATAATGTCTCCCTGGGGCTACATCCATCATTATGAGCCGAACAATGACAAAAGACGGTGGCTTGTCTTTGCCTGTGAGTTAGTTCCAAAAAGGAGTATAGAGGGCGCTGTAGGCGCGATTTAGGAAACGGAAGTAGAAAAATTTTGCGACCTGCAGCGGAAATCAGACGATGTACTCTCTCATAATGGACTTCGGACGTCTTAGGAAACAATACAAATGTTATTGGAAGGTAAAATTTTTATATTAACTAGATTTTTACGATCAACCGCTTGCCAGGCGTCAGCCCTCCTTAAAACAAACATCAAGACAGGGAACCATTATCTGTGTGTTGTTAATGGATCAGTGTGGAAATCGAACTTACGACAACAGCGCCGCTAAGTCGTCACATAGGTCGGTAAGAAAAGAGAATTCATATTTTCAAATACATATCGTACCTCGTATGTTGTTCAAATACTCAGCGAATATAACATTAGAATTCCCAGCAAATAATTTGCTTCCCATGTTTATACGATTTCTATTGCTCGAAGGACGAAACAAAGAGTACTTGTCAATTTTAAATCCTAAAATTTAATAATATATTAGTGATCGATGTTATATATATATATATGTATGAAAGTCAAAGTATATTTATTGAATATAGGCCTAACTTAAGCTCTTATTGAACGTCAATCTACCACCGGTTCACTAAACTAGACCTGCACAGAGAAGAACCGGCAAGAAACTCTGCGGTCTTGTTCTTTTTCTTATATATATTTTTTTTTATGCAATTATACACACTTATTTAGGTATAAAATCAGCAGCAGCCAGGGGTCTTGCATGTGCAGAAGAGTCATTTCCAAACATCCTTGTCCTCAATGTATTCTTGGATATTAGAGTAGGCCCTTGCCATTAATTGGATTAGGATTGTTTTTTCGATATAAATATAACAAATATATATATATATATATATATATATATATATATATATAATATATTACAGATTTTGACGACTCGCTTGGCGTGGAGAGTAGTTAGTGAACCTGCCTCTTGGGCCAGAGGGTGTGGGTTAGATCCCCACTACTGGAAAAAATATTGTGCGAAGAACATAGTGTTTTTCCAGTGTCTGGGTGTTTATGTATGTATAATATGTATTTATTTACAAAAGAAAAGTATGTTTAAGTATTTTTATCAGATTACTTATTTATGGATTTATTGCGATAAAACAGAGGCGAATTAATTTTTAGTATTTAAAAATAAGTACCAGGAGGACCTTGAATCATCTCGCTTCCAGATTCGACGACTTCCAGCCTCCCGAACAAGCCGGATTCCGAAAAGGCTTCAGTACCATAGACCACATACACACCTTGCGGATAATCGAAGAAATGCGGAAATACAGAAGATCGAAGAGTATAATCTGCCTTTGTGCCTAGCGTATGTGGACTATGAGAAAGCCTTCGATTCTGTCGAAATTTGGGGCGGTACTCCAGGCTCTTCAGCGGTGCCAAATTGACTGTCGGTATATCGAAGTGCTGAGGTGTTTGTATAACAAGGCTACGATGTCCGTCCAAGTACAGTCCAGTAGTACAAAACCTATCCATCTGCAGAAGGGTGTAAGACAGGGTGATGTCATATCCCCGAAACTCTTCATCGCTGCGTTGGAAGATGTTTTCATGCTTCTGGATTGGAAAGGACGAGGTATTAACATCAATGGCGAATACATCACCCACCTTCGATTTGCCGACGATATAGTCATTATGGCAGAATCGCTGGAGGACCTGGGTGCTATGCTCAATGACCTCAACAGTGTCTCCCAACGGGTGGGCCTTAAGATGAACATGGACAAGACGAAGATGATGTCTAATGTCACGCCTATACCGGTTGTTGTTGGGAGCACTGAGCTCGAAGTTGTTGACGAGTACGTTTACCTAGGACAGTTAGTCCGGCTAGGTAAGTCCAACTTCGACGCAGAGGTCAATCGGCGAATCCAACTCGGATGGGCAGCGTTCGGGAAACTTCGGCAAATCTTCTCGTCGAATATACCTCAATGTTTGAAGACTAAAGTCTTCAATCAATGTGTGTTGCCAGTGATGACCTACGGAACCGAGACGTGGTCCTTCACTGCTGGCCGTATGAGGAAGCTCAAAAGCGGTCAGCGAGCTATGTAGCGGGCTAAGCTCGGTATTTCTCTGCGTGATAGAGTTCGTAACGAAGAAATACGCAGTAGAACCAAGGTAACCGACATAGCTCAGAGGATTAGCAAGCTGAAGTGGCGATGGGCCGGCCATATAGCTCGTAGAACCGATAACCGTTGGGGAAGAAAGGTTCTCGAGTGGCAGCCTCGTACTGGCCATCGCACTGTAGGACGACCCCCCACTAGATGGAGTGACGACCTGTGCAAATGTGCGGGAAGTCGATGGATGCAGGTGGCTCAGTCTATGGAGGAGGCCTATGTTCAGCAGTGGACTCAAACAGGCTGAAATGATGATGATGATGATGACCGAACCTTTTAACGTCCATAAACCTAAGGAAACTTATTTGGTGTAGCCTACAAAATATAATGACTTTTCACCAGAGCCCAAATATTTTTAAACACTAAAAAATCAAAAGTACCACGGCCTCAAGCCAGCCAGAAGTAGAAGTATTATACTGTTTGCGTTTCGTGTTAAAAGGTTATCTAAAATCCTTCAGGCGTTGTTTCAGGAGTTGTAGGCAATAATGAAAACCCGATTAGCCATTTTTTTTACGTCGCATATGAATGAACCAAATGAATATACATGAAAACGCTGTTTCTCTTTATTTTATAGCATTTTGGAGTCCAATGAATTACATTTACATAGGAGCGGCTGCAGTTATTTTGCTAATTACATTGGTAACATGCAGGATTTTGTTTTTAACGAAGAAAACAGGGTATGATCAAAATCATTTTATTATTTATTATATGTTAGTATGTCTCAGTGCAGAACATAGCAGAAGCTAGGGAGAATTTCTCGCTAGCTTCTTTTGTCACCATTTAAACTTTCGGTGTCCACGAGGGGCAGAAGATATCCAGTCTATTGTTGCGCGACTTAATTACTTTAGTTTAAAGAAACCGTTTGTGTTATGCACATAGATTCTTAAAATTGCGTGCAAAGAGCTCAAAGGTTAAAGCGACATAATATGTCATAATTATGCTGGAAACGTATGTTTTAAAATTAAATATTTACATTGCAAATTTGTATTGTCTACATTATATGTAAAAAATATTGCAATATTCAAATTCACATTAACTTAACAAATACAAAAAAAGACATATTTTTAATCCTTATTTGACAGCACCCGGATAAACTTGTCTACAATGTGAACTAAACAATCGATATTTATATTCTAATACCGATATGATGTTTTTCGTAGAATCGATTTTTCTTTAATGTATTTGAAACAAGTAATCATAAACTCCATATACCGTGTACTTACCTACACTAGTTACTTGACAATTGCTTATGTCTTATATATAAAAATGGATTGTTGTTCGTTAGTCTCGCTGAAAGTCGAGAACTGCTGGACCGATTTGGCTAATTTTGGTTTTGAAATATTTGTGGCAGTCCAGGGAAGGTTTAAACGATGAGAAATTATGAAAATATTGTATGGAAAATTGAAATACCAACAATTTTATTTTCTCATACACACTGTACCTGTCAACCTGTCTAAACGATTTTTGAACGCGTTCCGATTCCTCTAGAAATAATTTATATGGCAAAACAACGTTTGCCGAGTCAGCTAGTTTCTAATATTTTTGGTGAGTCTAAGTGTAACATTTCCAATTGAAAGTTACGGTGTTAAATATATTTTTTAAATTCATTGCAGTTTCAAAAGATTCGTTTTAAAACAATTATGTTTTAATTTGGCACTTCGTAATGATGTATGTAACCACGAACCCCGATGCAAAAACCACTGTACTTCCTACAAACTACAGTTTAAAAGTTACATTTGATTTTTTAGTGTTTAAAAATATTTGGGCTCTGGTGAAAAGTCATTATATTTTGTAGGCTACACCAAATAAGTTTCCTTAGGTTTATGGACGTTAAAGGTTCGGTCATCATCATCATCATCATTTCAGCCTGTTTGAGTCCACTGCTGAA
>CAKOGK010000203.1:0-10506 GCA_933534255.1 Iphiclides podalirius | reverse complement strand
AGCTTTATGCCCTCTGGCGAAATCAGTGGAAGCCAAATTCAGTCTGCATTCTTTTCCTGCGCTGGTAAAAACATCATTAAGTTGCCAAGGTATTGGCTTCGGCGTCGGGGGTCGCGGGTTTGATTCCCACTCGGGACATCTGTTTGTGTTATCCACGGATAGTTGTTTCACATCTGGGTGTTTGCCCGTGTGAAATTTATGTTTGTAACACGTCCTTACAACACAGGATATTGTTATCCTAAAGTAAGGGCATTTAAAAAAAAAAGAATAAACCAGATAGTTCCTTGACATAAGCCGGATAGAGAACGCAAATTTATTTGCATCTTTTTATTTTGTCTTATCACTATATTGCTACTTGTATAGTCTAAAACGATTAATTACTCTAACAGAAAACCGTCCGTTTAAGTGTTAGAATCTTGAAATCCATAAGGTGAACAAGGCTTAGAATAAGAAACTTTGATATCGAAGCAATCAAAGAATCAAAGAGGTCTGTTAGTAGATAAAATAAAATCTCGTTACTTGGTTACGGAGGAATTGGTTCACGTAATGGTAAGTTATTATCAACGCCCATGGACATGGAAAGAAATAGTGGGGCCGATGAGTTACTAACTTATAGAGGACTTCAGTTTGGTTACTAATCCGATCGAACGTAAAAGTAGGTACATACTTTTACTTTACCCCGGTCTTCTGTGACATCTTAGCACCACTCCATTCATATAAGTCTTTTAAACTAAAAAATAATGTGATGTGTTGAACGAATATCATAGAAACTATTTGTGAAGAACCATATTATGTGTAAATACTCTACGTCCAATTATCATGCAAACAGGACGTTTGTCTAACAAAAGAAAATAAATTTGCTGATAAAATTTATGACAATAATTGACGTCTTTATCTTACGTATCTTTCTTTGTTAGATATAATGTTATTTTGGTTATAAAGTTTTTGTCGCTATTGTAAAGTAGCAATAAATTGACATGATTAAATGATATTTATTATCGTTAAGCGTAATGCACTTGTTTTGTAGTGTACATAAAAACTAAATTGGTAAATTTTCTGTCACTAATTCACTAATTTATTCTCTTTGGCTCAAGTGGGAATGATATAATTTTATTCTCATTTGATTTCTTTGTTATAACACCATTGCATTCATTACTTATAGTATCACCTTTATTGCTTTTTAAACCATTCATCGTTTTTATTAAATTATAGTTAATTGAGAGTTGTCCCATAATTGGCCATTTAACTTGCTATAATAGCCAAAAAATTTACGATGTATGTAAAGTTTACAGCTGAGATTTCACTAATGCGAAAATTTAAAATATACATCGTTTAATATTCATTCACTAGGATACAGTAATATATTTTTTGATTGCTGGTAAAAATTGAAAGATGCAACACAGACGGTTAGGAAAAGCATAATCCGGATTAATTGTAGAAGTGTCACGGTTTCACATAAGGCCGACGAGGGATGGCTAATAATTATTTGGCCGTTTTAATTTCGAAAAGTATTTCTCAAGCAAAATGTCAGAAAGAGCCCAGCTGTCGTTGGCTTAATTAAGAGCAATATCAGAAACCCTTCTGAGGTCTGCAAATCTTATCGTTCCCATGTTTTAATTTTATATAATAACATAATATATTAAAATAGTCACTGTTATATAATTACAGTGTGTTGTGTTATGTAGGTATTTAATAATTACCATTTAAGATTTTAATATTTCGATATTTATATTTCGTATATCGTACGGTACTTTTAATCGAATGCATATTGTATTTAAGTACTGGACACCAAATGTTTACCGTTTAAGTGTTAAACAGGGTTTTTATTTCACTTAACCCACACGGTCGTGTCAATGGTGCATGCGTGTTTAGAAGACGGCTGTAAAATCAACAAATGCGGAAAGTATACGTCCTATACAAACTAGTTTTGTTGAATGTGCAAATATTCTACATACACTCGCAAGCACTTTCGCTCCAAACTGTCTTGTTTGTTACATATTTACTACTAAACTATATGTGTACTCCAAAAATCTATATTTTTTGTGGTAGACCCACTTTGCCGCTTCTGCAGATGCATGGTTGGACCAACTCGTTCAGGGAAGAGTTTTAACAGCCTTACAGATAGGATAATATTTTCACTAACATTTATCCACATACTCTACGATAAAGTCAAAGTTATGCTAATTTCAATTTGATCGAGCTATGTCGGTTATCTTAGTTGTACTGCGGATGTCTTCGTTACGAACTCTATCACGCAGAGAAATACCGAGCATAGCCCGCTCCATAGCTCGCTGAGCGACTTTGAGCTTCCTCATACGGTCAGCAGTGAAGGACCACGTCTCGGTTCCGTAGGTCATCACTGGCAACACACATTGATTGAAGACTTTAGTCTTCAAACATTGAGGTATATTCGACGAGAAGATTTGCCGAAGTTTCCCGAACGCTGCCCATCCTATTTGGATTCGCTGATTGACCTCTGCGTCGAAGTTGGACTTACCTAGCCGGACTAACTGTCCTAGGTAAACGTACTCGTCAACAAGTTCGAGTTCAGTGCTCCCAACAACAACCGGTATAGGCGTGACATGGACATTAGACATGATCTTCGTCTTGTCCATGTTCATCTTAAGGCCCACCCGTTGGGAGACACGGTTGAGGTCATTGAGCATAGCACCCAGGTCCTCCAGCGATTCTGCCATGATGACTATATCGTCGGCAAATCGAAGGTGGGTGATGTATTCGCCATTGATGTTAATACCTCGTCTTTTCCAGTCCAGAAGCTTAAAAACATCTTCCAACGCAGCGGTGAAGAGTTTCGGGGATATGACATCACCCTGTCTTACACCCTTCTGCAGCTGGATAGGTTTTGTACTACTGGACTGTACTTGGACGGACATCGTAGCCTTGTCATACAAACACTGCAGCACTTCGATATACCGACAGTCAATTTGGCACCGCTGAAGAGCCTGGAGTACCGCCCAAATTTCGACAGAATCGAAGGCTTTCTCATAGTCCACATACGCTAGGCACAAAGGCAGATTATACTCTTCGGTCTTCTCTATAATCTGCCGCAATGTGTGTATGTGGTCTATGGTACTGAAGCCTTTTCGGAATCCGGCTTGTTCGGGAGGCTGGAAGTCGTCGAGTCTGGAAGCGAGACGATTCAAGATGACTCTTGAGATCAGCACATAGACGCGGCTCAGAAGGGATATCGGTCTATAGTTCTTCAAGAGAGCGTTATCGCCTTTCTTGAAGAACAGCACCACCACACTTCTGCTCCATGCCCCTGGTGTAGCACCACCCTGAAGGACGGAATTAAAGAGCCTCTGAAGGACTACAAGTACCGGTTCTCCACCCGCTTTCAGAAGCCGGGCTGTAATTCCGTCCTCTCCCGATGCCTTGCCATTCTTAAGATGGTCATGAGCCATTCTAATCTCGCTCAGATTGACGTCCGGGATATTCTCGGAATAGGAATAGGAATTTCATATTCCCCGTTTATAAATAATATAAATATTCTGTTGCAATACACAACATGGGTGACTGCTGCTAATGTAGATTAGTTTTATAGTTAGTCTATAGGTACACCGTTGGTAAAAATGGCAAGAATGAATTGGAAAAACAAACTCCAAACCATTACGTTTCCGTTAGGTTTAATCATAAACAAAATGTTTGCTGTGTCCCACAACTTTTCTTCTTATCATCCGCGGCGTTTTATTTTACGAGGTAAGATGTACTCAGCGTCAGGATCAACCAAAATAGAAAATCTAAGTTGCAAGCGCTCGCTACAACTCTTTCCCGGCTGTCAGCTTACTTTGAATGGACATTTTATTTTCTTCGCTGCTTCGAATTTCCTATAGTACCTAATATTAAAGTTCTTTTTAATGCAAATAATTTAATGAAATCGAAGAAAAGATGAATCCAGACACTGCAGTGCTTTACTAACTTTAGAAATCAATTCAATATGATGCTTATGAAGATCAAATTGGCCCTTAAAACAATTATTTTTACTCGTACCTTATGAACTGCCTAATTCTTCTTATTAATATGGCAGCGTATGGTAAAAAAACAGCTTGATCTTGTAAACACTCATAAGAGTTAAAATAGTACAGGGGAATAGTCTAGAAACTCATTTTAAAAGTAAGTGAGATGTAACAGCCTTTTCAACTTTAAAGTGTAATGACCGCTTATAGTACAAAACGCGCGTATTGCAGGAGCATGGCCTGAATCAAAAAGTTTTAACACACGATAATATTATTATTATAAGTGAAACACAAATGTTGTGTCCTGCAGGAATTCCTTGATATGAACTATTTCGTGACCCTACTGAAGCTTAAAGTTTTTTGCTGCAATAATAACGGAGATGTAGATAACCGCTTCTTTCTAATATGGTAATGTTGAAAACGGGTATTATTGATGCTGCACCACGCGTTCTGTTTGTGACCATACTAGTAACAAGTCATAAATAATTTTTTAAAAGTTATAATATTTTTAACAAATAAAGAAAGATCAAACAAATGTCGTCTTTATCGTTAATACATAATTATAGTCACGCTATTATATTTACTATTCTACACTATTACATTTATTACACTATTATATATTTATTACTTATTAGTTATTAAATTTGCCTTTTGTTTAGGATTAAGTTGGGGTGTAAACAATAATTTTTTAAATAAATTAATAGAGAATTTGTAAAATCCACCGTTTTACAAACCCTGTTACTGCTCGTAGCTCAAAAAGAACTAACCGTCGTTGAAATAAAACAATATTTAGTTTGTTTTTCAGTTTGTTAATTTTTTTGTTTGTTATCTTCTTTGGGCGCGTTTGGAAAAAAATACGAGGTAAAATTTTTACGATGTGCGCACACAACAACAGTGACATGATCATTATTTTTATTGAGTGGTAATTACTACGGCAACCAATAACAACTTTTTGACAATGACCTTTATAATTCCAAGTTTTTAATTAAATCGTCATATATGGCATTTAATGCCTTTTCCACAAACAAAGAGGATGATATTTTTAGTTATTTTTCTTTTGTTACCTGCTAAACAAGTATAACTTCTTACGTGCGTACACACACGTTTTTGTTTATATTAACGACGATATCTTGAACATTCCAAATAAATTATTTTGTGAACCCAACACTGCGTCCATCATAGTACGAGTACACTTTGAAAAACTCGCACCACGAACAACGAGATCATATAAATTTGTTATGCTTGCAACGCCTACGTCCTGTACATGTATTTGGCAGAAGTTGTAAATGCAAATTGCTCCCGGCGTGAGCTTGCCCGTGTAAACTATTTTGCTCCGCGTTGAGGTCGTATTTTACGAGCAGCCCACTGACAAGAACTTGCTCGCATAGAATGTGCCAATGTATATTTTTCAAATATTTTCGTTAAAATTAATCAAGCCGACAGCGATAAACATTGTAACATAAATATATTTAAAATTATTATTAGAAAGAATATTTTAAGAGAGAATATTTTTGGTCAATATTTTTAGAAAGTCAATTGGATTGAAAAAAATGTTTTTACGGCTGTTTGTTTTTAAAATATTACAATTTATTCAATATTTTAGTAAAGTCGTTTATTGATACATATTGGTAACGAATCGCATAATGGCGTATCGCATAAATTGATTATAATTATGCGAAATAAGTATATAACTATTTGCTTGATCTCTATAATTGCATATTTCAATATAATGATTTATTTTAACTATCCTTATTATTTACATTTAATTAAGTCCGTTAAAGTTTTAACAGTACAGGTTTAACATGAAAATTGATAGTATATTACTTATTAAAAAAATTGCTTTCGTCATATGAGCAGTGAAAGTGATCAGTCTGACTGTGTTCAAACTTGATCGTGGCTATATAGATAAAATTTACGTGATGACAAAATAATGCTATGATTTAATAGATATAAAATTGCTTAGAATATCTTGAACCTTCGTACTCTCAACTGACTACATCAAATTGTTCTTTTTCTTTTTTGTATTAATCTTCACTCAAGTTCTTGTATTAATGCCGCTAGAAAAGATAACTCTAATCTTTTTGTATTAATCTACTTAAAGTATTAACATTATAATCTCAAAATTTGCAAGTAAATTCTTTTCATTGCTATTAACATACGAAGCGGGAAATTTCATTTATGATTAATTTTTTCACCTAAACCGTGGGAGCTCATTATACGAACACATGCTCCTTGGCAGTATATATTTATAGATTATTATATAATTTCATAACACAACTTCCCGCCGTTACGCAAAACTGACTAATAATTGTGCTAGGTTGTCGTATGAATTTCTGTTCATTAATTTTAACTAATAAAAAAATTTCAACATTCACCTCTTTTGAAATTTCATAGTGATGCGCTATCAATTTAGCTCATTAAAAAGTCCCATATACCCTGACTTTTTATTGTTACGATTAAATTTTACGATACCAACTTAAATTTAGTAGTAAATCATGTACAGCCTTCATCATTTAATAAGATCATAAAATTTACTACCATAAAACGTAACCTTATCTATAAATGTTACAAATAATAATAAGATGCTACAAAAAGTAGAATCAACAAAGTTTTTGGGCATAATGATCGACAAATATTGCAGCTGGAAGAAACATATCGATAAAATTTGTTCCAAGTTAGAAGGTTATGTATACGTTGTAAACCGATTAAAACAAATTGTGACACCAAGCGCTGCTCTTTGTGCCTATCACGGATATATTTCCTCCCACCCATTCCGCTCGCAACAGTCGAGACGAACGCACGCCTTGGCACGCGCTCTCTCTGCTTTTGCTACCCCCCACCCCTGTCCGCTTCCGCGTGCCGACTCGCTCGCCGCGGACGCTCAGTCGTCGCGCACCGCGCGCCGCGTTCACTCGTGATTTTTATTACGAGTGGACACCCCGCTCGCAAGTCGAGTTGCGAGGTGCAGTTTTGACTGCGCCGACCAACGCGCTTAGCAGCGGTTCTGTTTTGAACGTCTTAGGGCTAGTGGACACCTAACGGTGCTAACGAAGCTAGCCAAGGCTTGCCCCGATCGCCTTGCGGTTCTCTCCTGAGAACCACCATCACTGGCCTTGGGTGTAGTCCCTAGTCAGCGGTGGTCCACGTTTGGCCTTTTAGCGCCCTCGGGTAGTTTTAATTAGCTATAAGTACACACCCGTGTGCACAATAAGGTCGGCTCAAGGACGCACTAGGGTCACACAATTTAGGCACTCATCTTCCCTGCCTATACCCGGCAGGGAGGGATACGGGCACTCACCCCGGTATCCCACCGGGACTTATTAGGACTAATGGTAGTAGGATAATTATCCCGTAATGGCCGAATTAAAGGCCATTCTTGGACTCCTCCAAGCTAAATACCCCGACGCCTTGCGAGATGCCCTTCTGGCACTCAAGGATTTATCAAGGCCCTCTTCAAGGGCCTCCTCCTCCGCTGAAGCTTCAGCAACTTCCTCCTCTCAAGAAGAGATGGAACTCGACACGCCCCTCTCCTCCACCGACGCCTCTAATGAAGGCGGCTTATTCACCGAAGTGGTGAATAAGAAAAAGAGGAAGAAGCGTAATTCTCAGCCGTCCTCCACGGCTCCATCCCCCGTGCCGGTTAAGGCATCCAGGCCGTCCGAAACGGCCGAGGCAGGGCCTTCCGAGCCCGCACCCGCTCTATCGCCCTCAGCGACCCCGACTACAACTCCTCCAGCCGCCAAACCCGCGGCCCCCGCGCCTCCCGCCGCCCCACGCGCGCCGCAGGATAAACGTCCGCCACCATTATTTATTCAGGACACCGAAAAGTGGCCTATGATCGCGTCCGCCCTGTCAAATAGGGTAAAATTCGTCGCGACCGTCACTACTCAGGGCATCAAGCTGCAGCTCGAAACAGCTGATGCCCATCGCAGCGTGTCCCAATTCCTCTGCGAAAAGGAGGTGTATTATCATACGTATACGCTCGCGGAAGACCGAATCCTCCGCGTCGTTATAAAGATGATCCCTAGGAACATCGCCACCGAAGAGGTTTTGGAATCCCATAAGTAACAAAACCTCCCAGTACACTCAGTCCACCGCATGAAAAGCAAGCGGATGAAAAGACCGATTGACATGGTCCTTGTCCATCTGGATCTTACCCCAGAAGGTAAGGTCATTTTCGACCTTAAGTCGGTGCTCGGCCTCACCAACATCGTAGTCGAACCCCCTCACAAGGGATCTCTTCCTGGACAGTGCCACAAGTGCCAATTGTACGGGCACGCGGCACGCAACTGCTTCGCCAAGCCCAGGTGCGTCAAGTGCCTAGGCGATCATGGCACTCCCGATTGTCCCAGACCAAGGGACAAAGCACTCCTCAGCAATTTCGGCCCCCCCGCCTGCGTACTCTGCCAGTCGGAAGGACACACGGCCAACTACCTAGGTTGCCCCAAAGCGCCAAAGCGCAAACCGTTTAAGCCTGCCACTCAGGCAGTTAGAAGGCCGCCGGTTCCTACGGCCGCCTCTTTTCCTCCATTGCGCCCCGCGTGGCAGAACCCTATGACCCCCGCATGGGCCAAACCAAACCCGCGCATTGCAGAAGCCATGTTTCCACAACCCACCGCGCAACCAACATTCGTCCCGCCCAGCCCTGCGGCCGGAGGTAACCCCTTCGAGTCACTCACAAGGCTCGCCCGTACCGTCAATATGACGGAATTCATGACTTTTGCGGAACAGTACGCAAAAGCAGACCTACATACTAGGATCAAACTCGTATGTAGGTATCCGCACATCGTGTGTGCGCTCTCCTCTTAGGCCCCTCGATGGCTACTACACCTAATAGTAATACCACCGCGAATGTCAGTCCCTCTGCTACGCGTAATAACGGCAGAGCTAAACCGCGATCGATTAACGTAGCCTTCTATAACGCGAACGGGTTAAAAAAGAACAGCGCGACGAAATACGTATTTTCTTACGCGACCACCAAATCGATATACTTCTTATTCAGGAGACGCTCCTGAAACCCGCGACAAGGGATCCGAACATCCCCAATTATCGAATAGTTAGGAACGATCGTGTCGGCGCCCCGGGCGGCGGCACACTTATTTACTATAAAAAATCTCTCCATTGCGTACCGGTAGACACGCCCGCGCTCACGCATCTCAAGGCCTCCGTCTGTCAGCTGGCTTTAACCGGCCACTCCTATCACCATAGCATCAGTTTACCTCCCTTGTAGACCAACCGCAGCAATATTGCAATCCGATTTTGAGGCCCTCTTCTCTATAGGAGGAGCCACCATCCTAGCTGGTGACTTCAACAGCAAGCACACCCGATGGAACTCGACACGTACCAACAGTCGAGGCACCGCACTCGACTCGCTATCCGACAGGCTCGACTTTGAAGTCGCTGCCCCCGTCGAACATACGCGCTTTCCATACGTAGAGGGACACTCATCGGATGTGCTTGACATTGCACTCGTCAAAAACATCAGTCTCTCCTTATGCGAACCGGAAGTGATACACGAGCTTCACTCCGATCACCGACCAGTTCTCCTCCGGCTAGGGCCTTCAGCAACAGCCGCTCCCCTAACCAAAACTGTCATCAGCTGGCATAAAATCAAATCTAAATTTAACGAACCTAATCCTCCACAACTAGAGTCAATCCCTAGAGAATTAAATACCAAACAGGACACGGAAACCGCAATTCGAGCCCTCACAAGCCACGTCAACACCGTCGTCGAGCAATGCTCGAGACAGGTCCCGGCGATGGAAGACCATCGCTGGGCCCTGCCAGACGATGTGCGAGACTTGCTGAGACGCAAGAATGCGGCCACTCGAGCCTATAATAGATATCCCACCGACTCGAATCGTAGACTGCTACGTAAATTGCAGCGTGAGGTCAAAACACGCATAGCAGACTCACGAAACGAACGATGGGACTCCACCCTAACTTCAGTAAAACCATCCTACGTAGCTTTCTGGTAACTTCCCAAATCCCTCAAGGGTAACGGCATAACAACCATGCCGCCACTAGTCCGTCCGATAGGTATGCCAGCAATGCTGGACGAAGAGAAGGCCGAATGCCTGGCTGACAGCGTAGAGTCTCAATGCTCCCCCAGTCTGCTTCCGATCGACCCCGAACACCTCCGCAAGGTGAACGAAGAGGTAGAAAGGAAAGCTTTAGAGCTACTCCGCGATCCCGTTCCCCCGGTCACGTGCCTAGAACAAGTAGAGACCATTAAAAAACTACGCCCCCGTAAAGCACCAGGCTCAGATGGAATCACCAATAAGGTGACCAAGCTCCTCCCTACTAGCATCCTTCAGATACTAGTATTAATTTACAACGCGGCCTTAACCGAAGGCGTCTTCCCATCCGAGTGGAAGGAAGCCGATGTCATAGGGTTCCTCAAACCCTCTAAACCTGCCACTCTCCCAACCTCATATCGTCCAATAAGTCTTCTCAAAACATTTGGGAAGATCTTTGAAAGACTAATATTAGCCCGCTTAAGATCCCTTATGGACACCAAAGGGCTCCC
>CAKOGK010000202.1:0-10512 GCA_933534255.1 Iphiclides podalirius | reverse complement strand
TACCAATTTTATTATGGTGGCGCAATGGGTAGGTACGAAACCCTACCCAACCCCACCAGTCGCAGTGGCAGCTGGGCTAGCGGATAATTCTGCTTGGCAGGCACTGGTCTCCTTCTGTGAAGTTATGCTGCAGAAGGAGGTCGCCAAGCGGGAAAGGGAGAGGGCCGAACTCGCTCGGAGACGGCAGGGGCAGACGTGCTGCCCCGTCAGCCCTGTAGTTCCGGGCTCATAGAATAGGACCTGGTCCTATTCTTTGAGCTCCTGCCTGTCGTAAAAGGGGACACGGATTGGAAGCAGCTCGAAGTGGCCTCGAGCTGCTGCAAGATGGCGAGGGAATTGGGGAAGGTTTACTCTTCTCCGAGGCGCGCTCACGCCCAGTACCGAGGGTCACCGGTGCGTTCCATAGGAGATCCCGGGGTCCCTCCAAACGTACAGAAGGTTTCCTTACAAAGGATGTCTTCGATTTGTTTACGGTCATAATATTTGTAGGGTCCCGAACCTATTACTAATACTCCGCTGTCTCCCTGTCTGTCTGTCCGCCTGTCACCAGGCTTTATCTCATAAACCGTGATAGTTAGAAATTCGTAATTTTCACAGATGACGGGTTATCTTGTATCTTGTATTAACTGATGTTTTTGCTTTCAGTCCCGAGACTATTAAAGCTTCATCGGACGCAGAACCGGTGGGCTAGCCAGAACCCACGGGTTTGGACCCTCCGCTATGGGTAGGGTCGCGCATGTGCTCATGCGTGCGTTTAACTACTATGGTGTGTCATCTAAGGGCCGTCGAGGTCGCCGGTTCGGACCGAGACCCCGACGGCCGTCGACTGTGCATTTAGCTAATCGGTGGCTGGGAGCGGTGAGAACCGCCCCGGAACGCGGGTGTACCTTGTGTACGCGTTGTGTGGGTCTCGCCGTGCTCGGAGGCGAGGGCGAACTGGTGTGATTGTTGTTACACTAACTGTGGGTGTAGTGTTATCCGGCGGGACCCCCGGCGGTGGGTCCATCGTGTCTAAGTCCTCTTCGTCGACCGGGTCGATGAGGACGTTTCGCGGGCGACGCTTGTTAACGTTCGCGTTAGTGTCCGGTAGGTAGTTTGCTGCGCTTACCACCAGAGGGTTGGGATGATGCTGGGCTCTATCGAAGAACCGTTTTGTCAAATCTTTAAAATGAGCGCGAATCGTCGGGAGTCTGCAATCGCTGTGCAGGTCGACGTTGCGCTGATACCATTGCGCACCGGTTGCGCGGCGGATAAACTTACTTTGGACTACTTGCAATTCGTCAATGCGCGTAGGATTTATGTGTGCGAAGATCATGCATGCGTAGGACATGATTGGCCTTACGCAAGCTTTATATAACAATAATTTGTGCCTTAAGGGCATTTTACTATGTTTGTTCGTTAAATTGTGTAGCCGGCCGGAGACGAACGCGGCTTTGTTTCGGACTTGATTGATGTGCGTAGTGAAAGTCATACGCGAGTCGAAAGTGACTCCTAGATATTTGACCGTTTTCCTCCCAGGGGAGAGTTTGGCCGTATAGTGATATTTGCCCCAACTTTCTGTACTGGCGAGGACCTTTGTAACGGTGTGGCGGATGGGGGTTGGGGGTGCTACGGGTGAAGTGAATCGCCACACTTTTCTCTGGGTTAATATCGATTCTCCATTTGCGGAACCAATCGCCGAGGCGGTCGGCGGCGCTTTGGAGTCGAGTCGTTAATGGCTGAGGTTGCGATCTGAGTAAAAGAGCGCCGTGTCATCCGCGAAAAGCGCGAGATTGACGTGGGGGTCTCTGGGTATGTCGCTCGTGTAGAGCGTAAATAACAGGGGTGAGAGGCAGGAGCCTTGTGGTACGCCGGCCGTGAGGCGGCGGCTTGTGGAGAGGGTGCCCTCGACTCGATATCGAAAAGAGCGGTTCAACAAAAAGGCCCGGATGGTGTGTACGAGCCTATCTGGCACTTTGAGTGTGTACAGCTTGTAAAGCAAGCCGTTGTGCCAGACCTTGTCGAATGCCTTTGCGACATCGAAGAAAAGAGCCCCTGTACTGAGATGTTTCGGGTGGTTTAGGCCTTTTAGGATGTGCTCCGTTAGGCGGTATAACTGATCTGGACAGGAGTGTCTAGCTCGAAAGCCGAATTGTTCCGTCGGCAGAAGGCCGTTGGAAAATACGTGCTCTTTGAGCCTGTTTAACAAAAGCCGCTCGTAGAGCTTCCCCAGACAACTGAGGAGGCTGATGGGACGATAGCTAGAGGGCTTATTGGCTGGTTTATTCGGCTTGCGAATGCCGATAACCGTGGCTTGCTTCCAGTCGTCCGGAAAGGAGCAACTGGAGAGAAGCGTATTGAAAATTGTCGCCAGTAAACAGATAAGCGGCCCAGGGAGAGCTTTTAGAATCTTATTACTTATATTATCTGGGCCCGGGGCGGATTTCGGTTTTAAATTTTTAATTATATCTTGGACCTCTTCGGGGGTCACTGAATTTAGAGGTTCGCCTTCCGGTGGAAGCGCAGCCCTAGTCTCGATTAAGCGGTCCACCTCCGTTAGGTGGGCCGAATCGGTGTGTTCGCGCGATGGCGTACATTGCTGCTCTAGGTTGTCCGCAAGGCATTCGGCTTTTTCGGAGTCATCTAGGGCTACTGAAGCGCTATTAGAACTAACTAACGGCGGTAGAGATTCGCGGGGGTCTGCTTTCAGACTGCGGGCCAACCGCCAGTAGGCGGTGTGCGATGGCTCGATGTCCTCTAGGAGAGTGTCCCACGTTGTATGTCGGTGTTCCGATACACGATCTTTGACTTCTAGCTGAAGGCGTCGAAGTAGAGTACGGTTCGATTCCGATCGGTATCGGTCGAAGGCGCGTTTAGCTGCATTTTTTTGTCTAATTAGCAGTCGTAGGTCGGGCGGAAAGTTAAACCGTCGGTCGCCCGACAGTTTCACCGTCCGTTCCGAGTCTGTGACTGCGGAAGTAATGGTTTCACGGAGACTCGCTATCGCTCGATTTGCGTCATCGAACGTAGCTATCGTCTCGGGTAAGTCTACTAAGTTCTGGGGGTCCAAGGCCTTGAGTTTGACCTCAAGACGATGCCAGTCCACTACGGATTTGGTCGGAGGGACCGCGCCGGCGTTCTGGCCCAGTTTACACAGGACGGGCCTGTGGTCTGAGTCTAGTTCATGGATTGTCTCTATCGACTCGATGTCGAGCGAGACCTCCCTGAATAACATTATGTCTAGGACACTCGGTGACGCGTGCTGGTAGTTGTCCACCGTAGGATACCTAGTGGGAGTCGCGGGAGCGACTATGCTGAAATTTAGGTTATCGGATAAGCTAAAGAGATGCTTTCCGTTGTTGTTTGGGATGCTGTTAATGTCCCATGAGCCGTGTTTGCAGTTTAGATCTCCTGCAATTATCACGGAAGGGCCTAAGTTTAGAAGCGTATCTAGGTCGCTTTGGAGGAGGGTTCTATTCCCCGAGAGGTAGGCTGAGACTAGTACAAGCGGCCTGTGGCCGGTGAGCGCTAACCTACACGCGGATGCCTCTATTTGACTTAGCTCTGGAATGTCGAGCGGGCAACAGTGCAAGGACCGTTTATAATAAATTAGTGTGCCTCCCAGACGGTTTGCTAACCGATCGTGGCGGACAATATTGTAATTTGCGATTCTGGGATCGCGTACGCTAGGCTTCAAGAATGTCTCTTGCACTAGAAAAATGTCTACATTATAATCGCGAAGGAATTCCGCGATTTCATCCCTTTGACCCTTTATGCCGTTTGCGTTGAAATACGAAACAACCAGAGCCCGAGGTTTTGTTTTACCTGCGGTTGTACTTCCCATTAAAGGTGCCTTTATGGGTCTAATTTAACGACGCGGCGGAGCGCGGTTTTATTGCGCGGACTATTGATCTTTATGGTTGGCTCGTAAAAGCCCAAAGGGCTTCCACAAGCGTTTTGTGCTGGCTAATTGCCCTAAGACGCTCGTGGCCAGATGTGGCGGCCGCTAATTTAGCGGACAATACGGCGAGTTCCTGTCTATTTATTGTGTCCAATAAACTGCAAATGTTCGCTAATTGCGCGAATGGGTCGTCTTTGTTTTCCGCGAAAACTGACGGAATTGGCTGCACCTGCGGCCGCGGCGCCGTTTGAGAGGCGGGCAGCTGTTTCGCGATCGGTCGTGAGGCGACCGGGATTACGGGCGCGGTTACCTGCGCGGCCACCTGGGGTTTCGCCCAGGCGTTTACGACGGGAACGGGCGCGGGAATGAATTTAACGGGCGCGGGTTTGGGCAACGTCGATTTCGCGGGAGATTTCCTCGCGGGAGTTTTCGGGGCCTTAGCGCAGCCTCTGTAACTAGCCGGATGACCGGTAGTGTGGCAATTTACGCAGTCCGGTGGATCTGCGCAATCTTTCGCCCTCGTGCACTCGGTTGTGCCGTGGTCACCGGTGCATTTGACGCACCTTGGGTGAGCGAAGCAGTTATTGGCCGTGTGGCCAAAATGTTGGCAGTTGTGGCACTGTGCCACAACACCCGATTTTCGTGGGGGCTCGATGACTAAGTCACTGAGCCCACAGACCCTCTTGAGGTTGAAAATGGCCTTACCTTCCGGGGTAGGGTCAAGTTCCACCATGACCATGTCCATAGGGACACGGGTGCGAGGGTGCCTGAGACGGCGCACGGCGTGTACAGGGTATCCCTGAGTGCGGATGTCGACCTTAGCCATATCGACATCCGACTCTTTTGGGACGCCCTTTATTACGACCCGAAGTTTGCGCTCTTCGGGTAGAGAGTAGGTGTGGAAACCTACCTTAGCTTCGCGCAAGTATTTAGTTGCGCGACGGAAGTCGTCCGAAGAATTGAGGTATACGCGGATACCCATATGCGTATTCTTGGACCGGGGGTCTCGGATGTTGTGGCGTTCAAACCACGAACAAACTTGGTGCCACTTTGCCTTATCTTGTATTATAATAGGTGGCGGTGGCTTAATTTTTCGCTCGGAGGCGAAAGTCGGTTCCGACTGGGCAGACGCGGCTGCCTTTTTGGCGGCGTCGCGGTGGGACGGTTTGACGGAGCGGCCTCGCTTTCGGGGTCGCTGTCGGTGGCGGGGCGTTTCTTGCCCTTTTTCCGCGATTTGACGACGGTGAAGCCGTCGGCGTTCGCGTTATTAGCGGGGGTCGTTTCGACCTCCATGTCTGAGCCGCCGTCCGATTTTGAGTCGGGAACGACAGCGCAGAAGGGGGCCGAGTTGGATTGCGCGGAAGGCGCGTTGAGGTCGATCGCGGCGGCGGAGGTCGACGCGACGGGCGTGTTAATTGTCGCAGAGGGCGACACAATAACTGGTGCGGAGGGCACCGGAGATGGCGGCGAGACGGCAGCCGGTGAAGCCGGACTGTCGCTAGTAAATTCGACGGCTAGGCGCCGTTCACTCGCGAATTTGAGGAACTTTGCCCATATTTCGGGGCATTCCTCCCGCAGGAACTCCTCTAAGAGGGAACCCATTGCGACGCTTGTGCCTTTGGGGCTTGCGCCCCGCCGGCGTGTGTTTTTCTAAATAGGCCTCCCCACCTTGCGGCAGGGAGGTGTGTGCCTAAAATTGACCTTTAATCGCCTGCGCTTTAGGTGCGCTAGGGTGAGTACCTAGCTGTCGCCTAATGCAACAAGCACACAGATAAAAATTACAATGCCGCCTCTGAGACGAGAAATGTGTGTAGAATTCTACTTACGGACAGGAACCTGCCTACGAGCACAACACTACACTAACACTATCCGCTCGGAAGTCGGTCAAAGTTTCTTCTTTCTTCTGTAACTTTTCTTCTATCTTCTATAATTATTCTTCACTCTTCTTGCTTGAGACTTCCCTAACCGTAGACCGCGAAACACGACAACGATGAGGCAAGCAGTGCACACCGAGATGTAAAGGAAATAATATATATAGCAACAACGGTTGCAAAATGGCTTCCGGGTCGGTTGGCATGGGCCCTCCGGCTCAGATTAACGTCCGTTCCGTGTGGAAGCACGAAGCGAATCTCGAGTTATAAAAGGGCTTGCGAGACATATTTTACAGAAAGCAAGTTACTTTCCCTAATGAAAACACACACATTTGTGCTCCTTACTGTACGCTGTATTCCGCATCTGTGCTTAATGCCGTTCCCGCTTTTTTTTGTGTATATTAGTTAGGGAGATGGAATGAAAAAACGTTGTTACCCAAACCATGTCCCAGGACATATACAGGGTTGTGTATTCTACGCGTAGTAGAAATTCAGACCCTACTTAGATAGAATTGATAATTTTTAAATAGAGTTGATATTATAAATGAATTTTTACAACGTCAAATCATTTAAAATACGATGAATTTCGCTGATAGTTTCGGATTTTCCTGCACGGCTTGCTGTTAACGACATATAAAAGTATAACGAATTGGGAATACGGTTTCAACTTAACATAAAATGAAGTAAAATGTAAAGGAAAACGTTACGTTACACGAAATATTGTTAACGAAAAAGAAAATTACCGTTGATTGGAATAGCAACGAAAACTCGGACGACATTTGTACGATGAGATTTTATTTTAATTAAACCTATGATAGTTCGAGGGGATTTCGGCCATTCGTTTCGAACCTAAAAGGCCTAATATTCGTTTACGTCGTCGATGAAAGTTTGGAATTTCATTTCACATTATAACTGAGGCAATGAAAATGTGAGTCGGTCTCATGCACGAAGGGTTCCGTAGTGTTATCTATAAAAACGGCAAAAAAATCGTGTCTGTCGTAAGGTACCCCAATTAATTTTTTTTTAATATTTATTGTTATAGCGGCAACAGAAATACATTATCTGTGAAAATTTCAACTAACTATACAGGCTGGTGACAGATGGACAGAAAGCGGAGTCTTAGAAATAGCGTCCCGTTTTACCCTTTGGGTACGGAACCCTAAAATGATATATATTATAGGCCCCTCGCCCTTGACTAGGTACCTCACCAAATTCGACTTAGGTGCTAAACTCAGTGGCTCTCTCCCAATATCTCCCTCTGTTCAAGGTAAGAATTCTTACTTCCTTACTAATATTATAAAGGCGAAAGTTTGTATGTATGGATGGATGTTTGTTACTCTTTTACGCAAATACTATTCGATGAAGCTTTACAATAATATAGCTTATACATTAGAATAAGACATAGGCTATAATTTATAAACATATTTTATGTATATTTGTCTATCTGTCTTAATGTTACACCTTCAGCCTATTTTACGCAGACGTAGTCGCGGGCAGCAGCTAGTTAATCAATACGTTTAATCATATTTTCAAGGACTCGGAAAACGCTACATTTCTATAACATGAGACTAACAAATAAGCGGCGACCACTTCAAGGCGACATCGATTTCTGTTGTTCGTAGTGCAAATACCATTATTTATTCAGTGCATGCAAGTGACACTTCAATAACTGTTATGGATCAATAGTAGGTGAAACATTACTCGGATTCCATGAGTGCTTCTGATTTTGTAAGGAAAATGTTTATAGATATGTAGGTGTCTAGATGTTTGAACCATCTTCTTATTTCTAAAACGAAGTTAAACCACCTCCGCCCTTTCAAACTTTTCCAAAAAAAAAAAAAAATTGTTAGTAGCATTCTATATCGGTATCTCGACGACGCCAATGTGTGGAGTTAATACTGTTGATACTCACGTAGGCTAGAATAAGACTATTATACCTTAAAATATGTAGAAAAAGTGCGAAAAGATTGTCGCCGCTGTGGGAATCGAACCCACGTCTTCGGCATTCGCGGCCTGACGCTCTAGCCACTGAGCTAAACGGCTGATTACCACACCGACGAAAATCTTAACGCATTCTTCCACATTGTTTTCTTAGCATTTGAAGCAATGCTTGGCGCCATCTATTGTTATATCCTTTCCAGCATACAAACAATTTCGAATATCGTTTTACAACGATAATTCGAACGAGAGATGTCGCCATTGCTTTTTTAGAAAATTAAATTGTTTATGGTGCTAATCTTTGCACTTAAGATTGAAGATTTAGCTCAGTGGCTAGAGCGTCAGGCCGCGAATGCCGAAGACGTGGGTTCGATTCCCACAGCGGCGACAATCTTTTCGCACTTTTTCTACATATTTTAATGTTCAATCTTAAGTGCAAAGATTAGCACTATAAACAATTTAAATTACTATTATACCTGTTTATTATATTGTAAATTGATATTTTTGAAAAAGAGCAACTGTTGAGTTTCTTGCCGGTCTCTTCTCAACAGAAACCGCTTTCCGAACCGGTGGTACCTTACGAACTTAAAATTTGACGATTCATAAGAGCGCGCAAGCGTCTATTTGAATAAATATATTTTTGATTTTGATTTTGATTTATTGTCATGTTCTGCTTAATGAAACCTAAATACTTCCCTGTGTAACCAGGATAAAAATCAGGTCGTTTATATGTGCCTACTTTAAAATAAATGAAAAGTTGTTAATTTTATATGCGTCATCTATGTTGGCTATGTCATACGGTAATAAAAAGTTTGTTGAAAGCCTACCAGGATTAAATTAAAGAGTGATTAATGTGTCGTGGTCGCTAACTGCGTGCATTTAATGGCCAGGTACCTTTTTTAGCTTTCGAAATGGTGGAAAAATTAATTTTGCACGTTATCCAAAGAAAGCGAAAGGGTACATTTATTATATTTTATCATAGCCTCTTAAGTATTTCACTATAGCAATGAAAACGTGAAACGTTTTAAACACGCAAGTACAAGCACATTATTATTAACGAAAAACAATACCAAATTCAAATATCTCACTCTTCATTAATTTCATAATTGATTTCCAGGAGTTCCCTGAGTATCTCCGGAGTCCAAGATCCAATACCAATGTTAATTAATATGGGACCACGAGGGAAGCACCAGCTTTCAAATAACAAAATGGTAACAAACATAAAAAAAATACAGTCGAATTGAGAAACTCCTCTTCTTTTTAAGTCGGTTGAAAATTAGGAATTTTATGGAGCTCGCTCTTCTTATTGTACAAAATGTTTTCGTGTAGAATGTTGCGGAATGAGTTCCCCCTTTCATTATAGAGTTCTCGAGAGATATGAACAAACAAAGTATGATATGGAGTTTGCTCAGAGATATTTTTAAAGAGATTAATATACTCACTGTTGCTTCTCAATACATTTATTGCAATGTTTTGTATATTCGTCATAACCTTAATTTTTACCTAAAGAATAGTGACAGACATAAATTAAACTTACTACGCCATTGTTTCGCCTACAAAAAGTAAATAGGTCGTTCATGGGGCAAGGTGTGCGCATGTATAATAAAATCCCACAGTCGATATTAAGTCTGCCGCTTGATCAATTTAAACGTAAAATCAAGTCAACTTATGGTTAAAGCATATTACACTATTGCGGAATATCTCGACGACGCCAATGTGTGGAGTTAATACTGTTGATACTCACGTAGGGTAGAATAAGACTATTATACCGGTATTTTATATTGTAAACTGATATCTTTGAAAAAAAGAGCAACTGTTGAGTTTCTTGCCGGTCTCTTCTCAACAGAAACTGCTTTCCGCACGGGTGGTACTTACGAACCTCTATGTATAATGTTTTATGTAAAATTTGACGATTCAAGAACGCGCAAGCGTCTATTTGAATTTAAAAAAAAAATATATGTAAGAACGAAATTAAACAAAGTGTGAGCAACAGCCTGTACACCACGAGACCCCACTGCGTATTGGCGGAACGAACAAAATATGATCAAAAATAATTCTCTATACTTTGAAAATATGCAGGCTACCTCACGATGTTTTCTTTCACCGCTAAACACGTGATACGTGTAAAACGTCAATCCAGTAAAAATGCTTACATAGATTAGCTTAAAACATAAACGATCTTATTTTCTTGTAATAAAATATAACGACATTACTTTTAAATGAAATTAAAATAATGCAGCAGCAAAATATTTATAACTAGCGACCCGCCCCGGCATCGCACGGGTGCCATTTAGATATTCAATTTCTCGGTTTTTCTCTACAATAATATGCACGTATACTATACTACATATGAACCTTGCGCTTCAATAATTCCTATTGAAAAGGGCCTTAAAATCCGTTGCGTATTTTAAAAGACCTAAGCGTACAAATATCGGGAGCGACTTTGTTTTATACTGTAGTGTATATGTAGAAATCACATACATACATAAATAGACATAATTTAATAAGTGTAGTATATATGCAGAAATAGTATATATACTTAAATAGATATACATTAATTATAAATAAATAAGTATATATGTTGACTGTCGTCTCCGGCTGCGTACGCGCGGGCATCAATAGGTGGAGGGTAGTAGTACCCTAGTGGTCACCAGTTCAGCTCGGACCACAGTGGTGTGAAGACGTGTGCGCAAGCCAGCGAGCCGATATTTATTGTGACAAATTATTCGAAGTATTGATCGGTTATTAGTTCCCAGCACAAATAGATACACAACAAAGTGGCGACGACGGAGTAAACTTTAGCCAACAGTAAGTAAGTCATAA
>CAKOGK010000201.1:0-10526 GCA_933534255.1 Iphiclides podalirius | reverse complement strand
AATGTAGAAAAAAGTACGAAAAGATTGTAGCTGCTGTGGGAATCGAACCCACGTCTTCTGCATTCGCGGCCCCTGACGCTCTAGCCACTGAGCTAAACGGCTGATAGCCCACTCATTTTAAGTGCTTTATGTCGTAAGTTACTGTAAAGCACCCGTAATAGCTGACACGTAGTTTAATGCGTGTGTATTCACTTAAAATTATCTTATGTAATGCCAAATACCAGTCTGTACCACCCGGAAGCCATGCCGTGATCAATATTTAGCTAAACCAACTTATACAAATTCAAATATCTTTACTTAATATTAGAAAAGCAAGAAGCATTACACTACTTAATATTGACTAGCTGTTATCCTCCACCCGCGCGGCCAAAGGGAATTAACAATGAGTTTTTTATTATAAACCAGAATATCACGCAGATGGCTGAATTTTTTCCTATTTAGTTAACACATATCATTACCTATATTTTAGACAATTGACACAATACTTTTATATATTATAGCCCATGTGTTATTCTGATGTATAAGCTATATTATTGTAAAGTTTCGTTAAAATCCATTCAGTAGTATTTGCGTGAAAGTGTAGCCTCCCCACCTGGCTACTCGAGTGGGAGTTAGGTATTGTGGTTCGCTCCGGCTGACTCAATCCGACTAATCGAGACCACAGAGTGAGGCTCGGTGACCCCGTCACGGGGACAGACAAAATTTATATTAAATTGGCGCCAGCCCGCCCCGTGCATGACAAAATAATGCTTATTCTAAGAGATTGACTTAGTAAATATGAAAAAATATACTCTTAAAAAGTTTTAGAATTTATTCGTACAAGATATAGGATATAAATGGAACATGGATAATGTTTATAGCTAAATATATCCAGCCTTGCCTCCCTGGTTTCCAAATAAGGGTGAAGACCTCAGCAATCCTCACATGCTTCCAAGGGGCATACAGTTAGTCCGCGCCGTCAAGTTACACGTGGACAGCAGAACCTCAGATACTTAATATGTATGCAGTTGCATACAAGGCGAACAAGTGGTTTGATATCAAGCAATCAGATCCAAGATAAAAACAGCAGAAATAGAAGTGCAGATCGGAGAAAAACAGATAAAATAAAATAAAAAATAAAAACCCCCTAACAAAATACGAATTGTTAGCAAACGAATAATGGATCGAAAGCAGTCATATCCTAAAAATATATAGAACAAAGAAACTAACCAACGACGTTGGTTTTTTTTATGCAAAATACTAAGGTCAAGAAGCCATATACAAGGAGGATGTATAAGGATGTGGCCTAGGATGCCACATACTCCTTCCTTTCATGCTCCTACTATGCAGAGGCGTCGCCGCCAGGCCTTCCAAAAATACAATGAAATATATAAAATTACTCTTTGAAGACAATCCTTCTGAACGAGCAGATTCTGGGCTGGGTCTACATCATAGAGTAACTTATTATAAGGGTAACATCATAGAGTAACTTATTATAGGGGTATTGTGAGTATTGGTCTACATTTTTCTAAGTACTTAGACTGTCATATAATTGCTGTTCGAAAATTATTTTCATTTTAATAGTGAATTGTGTGTGTTCTGGTGCTTTTTGAAGTGTTCGTAAAGATAAGTGGAAACAAAATTAACATGGCAAAGTGTTACATCACAGGATGTTATTCGAATACTAGAAAAAACAACGAAGGATTGTCGGTTTTTAGGTAAGTTCCAGTTTTTGTATTGTTTTTTTTGTACTTTTTCGTATGTGATACTACTTGTGTATATAACAGAAATTTTACTGATACAGTTATCGGTTATTTTTTGAACAAGTAAATATTTTCAATGTTTACATTAAATCATAGTGTTGTTCATAGCATGGTTGTTTGAAAATTTTATCGAGACTATTTTTTTTTGGCTCCACTCGTCAAAGTATCAAGTTCTTTACCACGAAGTAGTATTGATAGGCAGTTAAAATGAAATAATTACATTTAATATTAATTTTTTTTAGATTTCCGAAAAATGCGGCTCTCCGCAAATTGTAGATGGAAAACATAGGCACTGAAAATATAAAACCTGCAAGAGTCCTCATAAAGACACAAGAAAAGTCAAAGTAATACACAACACACACACACACACACACACACGCACACGCACACACACGCACGGACGCACGCACGCACGCACGCGCGCGCATGCACAAGGTGTGCGCGCCTCAGCTTACTTTATATTTTTTTTTAGATATTTACTCTGTTACATTTTTTTTAAAAACATTGTTTACTCATATACTGCTCAATTATTATTTTATATATTCTAACTATAAAATGTAAATCCTTTCTTGGCTGTAAGTTAAGCATATGTGATAATCATGTAAACAACTAAAGGCTGTTGATTTTGTTGCTCAATAAAAAAAAAAAATAAAAAAAAAAAAATAATATGCTCCAAACATTTTGAGGCAATTTGAGTAAATAGAACATTGGTAGCGGTGCGCTTAAAAGATGATGTGGTGCCCACACTCTTTCCTGTAAGTATTTATTCTGTCTTGTTGATGTTCCATATGTTTTATGATAAAGGCCTATTAATAGTTTTGCATATTACGATGTATGTATGAGTATGTATGTATGAGTTGCAAAGCTTATATTATGTAGAATATGTGATTCTGAACAACAAGAGTTGTTTTGGCCTCTATATAAATGCATATTTGATTTATTTGACTGAAAATGTATTTATAGTAAGTACACACTAAAGTACACTATTCTCGCTTACGCAAGTTTCTTTTAGTTCTACATAATGACTATTTTGTTCTTGCAGTTTACTTCTTCTTCAGTAAAACCTACAGCGGTATTGGCAATGAGAACTGACAATACTGGGACTACTAGTACTACAACAACTGCTACTGGGAATATTACTCTGCTAGAGGTATTTATATATTTTGAGTATAAATATCTTTCTAAATTAATTCTATTCTTGCATCAATTGTTGATCTACCTTTACCTAATCTCAACCGGTGCTGGTTTAATTTTTATCCGCCTCTTTTTCATTATTTTTGTCATTTTCCTTGTTTATAACATTTCATGTAGTTTTAGCTTTATTTTAGGATAATTTTATTTTATTACTTAAGCAGTCTGCTTTAGCTGAAGCACAGACTTTTAAAGGATTTTGAATATTTTCTAACATATGAAAATTAGGAACACATGTACTTTGAGCTTATGATTAATAGAAAATCGTAGTTACCCATGCACCATAATAAATTTAATTGCTTAGATATATTTTTTTTTTGGAAGAATTTTATCATTATGAGCAATTTTACCAAGGTAGTACTAACTATGGTAAAATTAATAATCTCTAAATTTCTTAATTCTGTATTTAGTTACAAGCCATACATTCATTCATAATAACATTAATTCTGTTTTAATGTGAAGGTCTGTTATAAAGGTTATATTAAAGGGTATTGTGATGTAATATTACACCACACAAATTTATAATTTACTTTATTTTATTTATTTATTTATGCTTTATTGCAAAACCTTAAAAAAAAGGATTACAAAAGGCGGACTTAATGCCATTTGGGCATTCTCTCCCAGTCAACCCGGGGCGTGGAGAGAGATCGTGGTAGGTGCAAGAAGCTAAAAAAGATCATAAATACTAATTAATAATATCAAAAATGCAAATACTTACTTAATGTAAAAACTTTTAAACTTTGCCTTAATATTTATATCTACTCTATAATAATAAATAAATATGAACATATAAAGCATATATATTTATATACATAAATATATATACATACACATATATATATATACAGCGTATCTTCACAATCGCGACAATAATTGAACACATAATTATATAGAGGATAACTTTTTAAAATTGTATCGTATTGTAAACATCAATATTTACCGAGTTATTAAATTTTACAAAACAAACAATTTTAGAACACCCTTACGTATAAAACTGTAACGTAAAGTTCATTTGTAAAGGTCACAAAGCATATGATGTTGATTGGTAATCTCTTATACATACTCTTTTGATGTCAACTCTGACCTGTTTGGTTTATGTATTATGTTTAAATTACTTTAAATTAAATTTGGAATGATAGGTTTATTTGTTCAGACTGAATTGTGTCATGTTTGATTGATTCCGTAAAAATCACTTGGAGAAGTAACATGTCTAGCTATCTAACATAACTCTTGTATTTTACATAAATTTCATAATCAATACAATACTAAAATAAGTTCAAAATGTTAAAGTTGAAATAAATAGTTTTATTTCAGTCCTTAAGTGTCTTTTTGGTTTGAAAGCGATCCCATTAGCCACATCTACTATTCAAGTTATGAATGGGTTGAATGAATTTAAAAGAGACAAAATGTACTGTTAGAAGGGAGAGGCTTGTAATGGGACACTGTGGTGCGAGTTGTATAGGTGTTACAAATTTTGTTTCTTTGTTACTTAATTAGTTTGAAAAATATTTTTTTTTAATTATGGTTTTGTTTAACGTTAAATTTATTTTTGTAATTATTGGCAAGTAGCGTTAGACGTGTATTCATTTATTGTCGCGATGGTAACGACACGCTGTATATTTTGATGAAATTTAATAGCACCAACCCTATGTATGTTCTACTGCTGAGGACTAATCTCCCCTGTTAATTATCTCTCTAGGTTAGAGATGTATAGAATAAAATGTTTATTGTAATTTCACGTTAATTTTTAGGCTATGTCAGCTAATGCAACCAAAAAAGTCCAAAAGTTATGCAGACAAGTGAAGTTACAGCAAAGGAAAATAAAGATACTAGTCAGAACTGCCACAGACTGAAGCAGAAGGTGTCGACTTTCCAAACGATTATTGACGATTTGAAGAAACATAATTTAGTTAATTTAGTAAATTAATTTAGTCAATTAGTTAATTTAGTTTTATGGAAAAAAACACTCAGAAAACATTTCAAAGCGCAACATTTTAACAAAATTACTATTACTCCGTCATGAATAAACGATTTTAATTCAATATACTAATTGTTTTTTTATTTTATTAACTATTTATGACAATAACCTATTTTATATTACAATGTTGATAGCAAATACCAGTTTCAGTTTTTTTTTAAACATTACCCTTACATTAGGTTAATATTATCCTATGTTGTAAGGACGTTTTACAAAAATTAACGTGGACTAACAGTCAGATGCGAAAAAAAAATATGTGAGTCACACAAATAGTTGTTCCGTGTGGGGATCGAACCCATGACCCCGACGCCAAAGACAATACCTTGGCAACTGCGTGACGGAGTATAATTAATTCTTAATAATTAATACAAAATCGTCTCATTACTGTGTATACATCTATTTCTGTCAGGAGGTCTAAAGCACTAAAGCAAATAGGCACAGTAGGTTCAATGCGCACGCATCACTATAGTAACTTTATTTTTTTAAACTAAGTAATATCCAGCGTAAAGTGGAAGTATGACAAATACTTTCGCGTTTCGTCTGGCTAGTGAGCTAGCCGGAATCCAATTTTCAAAAGGTTGTCAACTCATCTGTAACCCTCGGGTGTAGCAGATGTCCATGGGTGGCGGTATTCGCTTACCATCAGGTGAACCGTCTGCTCGTTTGGCAACTATTAAAAATATGAAGAGTTGCCAAACGAGCAGACGGTTCCCAAAAATCGAAAAAAAAATCCAATGTAGGCTGGTTCGCGTTCCCAGTAATGAATACGCTTGTACAATAGCGGCTACGCAGCTCTCTGGTTACATATTTCAATCGAGCGTTTCGCCCACTACCGTTTGATTGATGTGATCAGATATATGAAATACTCTTTTTTTTTTAATTTTTACCCCCTGCCCTTCAACTAGTGGTGACAAATGAGAATTAATAGAAAGGTGTGCGTGTCATCGATACGACACTTTTGCGTGTCATCGATATCAATATAGATATCAATATATCGATATCAATATGAACTTAATAAAACAACACTATTTGCTGTGGGCGGAGTCGACGCCATTTTAGAGAAACATTTTGCTTCAGCACACGTGACATGTGACATCCTCTTATCTTCTTTTAACAATGAGTGTGAGTGAGAAAGCAGATCAATCAAGAAAATGGCCGTCGTAATTGTTAACAGTGACATCTCTGGTTCGAACGACCAAATAGATGCTGATTATAATACTACTAATTTTAAAAGGGATAACTTTCTACATGATCTAAAATGTCCTGTGATATTTTCAATTTAATAGGATAATGTTCTCACCGAATTTGTTTTTATTAATTGTACGGCATGGTTTCATTCCTCTGTTCTACTCTCCGTGCCGGATTCGAATGAAAAAACATCGATCTCGATATTGAATATTTTGTATCGATATACCGATATATTGGATCCAAATGTATCGCCAAAATAACGAAATTTAAAAAAAAACTATATTTTTTCGACATCCCTAACAAATGTCAAAAATGTGCCGAACACGGGGCTACCAACTTTGGTGTTTTCCCCCCAAATCTAGGCGGTAAAAAAACCGTTGGGATTATTTAGGGCCGTTATTTACGTATTTTTAGAGATTTTTTCACTTCTTATTTGTTTTTCTCCGTTTTATTTCTTGTTATTTTCTTTGATTAAGAAAAATAAAGGTATAAAATAAGGCCTGGAGTAATGCAATCTATACAATCATATTAATTATTGACTTAGCGATATCTAGTACGGTTTTTCATTAATAACATGTGTTTTTTCATTTTCATTAATAACATGTTTTTTATTCGGTTTTTCATTAGTAACATGTGTTTTCATTAATAACAAGTTGAACTATGGAAAGTAGAGATAAAAAGTATCTAGCTAAAACGCATTCAACAGCGGTAGCGTAGTATACATTTTAAGCCAGATTTATACTGGTCAAGTGTTAAGAAAAGATGACAAGTACAGTGAGTAAGTACAGTAGTGTAAACCGTTGGACAGTGGCGAGTTAAATTGCCTTGCAAGCAGCATTGCAACTAGATCCAAATAGAATCGCTTTCAACTTACTAATTATTACAAGTGTAACCCTCGCGCGCCAGTGTGACTCATCACTTTCCGTAGTGTAAACAGTCAAATTAGTACAGTTGCACGCAACAGGCAAAAAAATTGCAAGTATTGCTCGTCGTTTATCATTAATTATAAATCACAATTTCATTAAATATTGGTCATTTAAAGAAATCATAAGAGACAAATTGTAATAAAATTTACTACAATTTTTGTGTAAACACTTTTACAAGACCTACATTTACGCTGTAATATCCTTCACGAATCGAAATGAAGGCAAAAATATTAGTGCTATTTATTTTTTATTATTTAAACAATAAAATAATATATTTTTAAAAATATTAATTGTAATATTTTTTTAATAATTTAATAAAATAATATTTTTAATAATGTTATTTTATTAGACGGTTTTATTTTTTTTATATTTTCGAGGGTTGGTAACACTGGCCAAACAAAACAGCAACGGAGTTTATTAGAGATGGCAAGGAAAAAAATATCTATGTGTATTGTATCGATATTTTGAAAAAGTATCGATAGTTATCGCACATGATTATTTATATTATTAAACAAAAAATTGTAAAAATTGTAACACATAAAATTGTACTGTATAACAACGTATTTTTATTTGTAAAAACGTGTTTCTTCTCTGTAAGAGGAACGTCATTACGAAACGGTGGTAGAAGGAAAAAAAAAAGTGTGCGTGTATTATCGTACACTCGTAAGAAGGGAAACTTTATAAGACGTTATTTTTCAAAAAATAATTTACTAAATGCAACTTTACAGAAATTGGTTAAATAAAGTTAAATTACATAAAGTTTAATAAAAGGCTTTTATTATCATAGACATAAATACAAATTCTACAATTATTTCATTTTAGCTTTGTATAATATTTAGTTTCTTATTTGTAATACATAGGTGGCGTTAGTAGTAAATTAAAACACACTATGGTTTGTTCGTTGTAATTAGTATGAGGGTCCGCAAAAATTGCTGATTGAAAAACTTGCAACTTGTGTCCTTTGTTGTCGAATAGTCAGCCAGTGAGTAAAGGCAGACATTCGCCTCGCGCGCTAGTGTATGTGAGTTAATTTTTTTTGGAAAACCGAACTTGCGGGCCGTTGGATCGACGTCGCAACCGCAAGTTCCAGGAGCCGATCGAGGCTTCGAAGAGCATCATCGGTCAGCTTCAGATTGTGTCTACAAATATAATTATTGAATTTCATTAATTGTAATAGAATTATTACTATCATTGATGTCGTTATTATATATTTGTGTTATTAATGGCTTATGGTAACTGAAATACGAAATATATTGTTTACATTTTAGAATTAGAATTAAAATAAACCCTTTGATTTTGCTGATCACTTTAATATAACATATATGTTACACTAAATTTTTTTCCAACCCCGATAAAGAAGTTTCACTTCAAAAATGACTATCGATAGATGAAATGTATATTTCTTATTTCGATGAATAAATGATTTGATTTGATATCGATATAGATAGTTGTATAGAAAAATATCGATACTTTTTTCCCAAGCCCAATAGCAATACCTAGCGTTTATTATTGTTTTGTTTTGTTATGGTTATGTTCCGTTCTTCTCCTTGAGTAAATAAATAGGTGTGCAAAAATTTTTCAGATTTATAAAAGTACTCTTTGCGTAGATTTTAACGACGACCCGGCTAGTTTCTCTGACTTTGAACGATTCTGCTTACCACTTTCGACACGGCAAAACTTTGGAAACCGATAGATGCGTATAATTATATCGAAAAACCCACTTGCAAGTTGTTTGGACTCTTGTTTTGTGCACAAAGAATCAGATTTTTACCATGTCTGCTAAAAGATGCTGTGTCCCGAACTGCAATAAGTTACGTAAGTATTTTTTACAGTATTAAATGTTGATATTTTGCTTGCAATTTTTTATTGATACAACCTTGTGACCTTGTGTTGGCACAGTTACATTTTTTGTTACAGGTGGAAATGGCAATATTTTGCATTTATTTCGGAATCCCGATAAAAATTTGGACAGATTTTTAGTATGGACAAAAGCAGTAGGTGGTGAAATTTTATCGTTAGATGAACAGACTGTTTTTAGGTGCCGAAGAATTTGTCTTTGCCACTTTGAACCTCAGTATGAAACAAGGAGCAATAGGCTTAGTCCAGCTGCAGTGCCTACCCTATATTTGCAAGGTTATACGTTTTAGTTTTCAAGTAGTAGTTAATACAAAGTAGGACCATGCAACAGTCTTCACCGTTGCAGGAATGAGCAGTTCCGCCCGGGTGAATACCACAACCTCACAGCTGACCGGCGTGAATTAGAGCGTCTGGTGAGTGAGGTAGCCGGGGCAAAAATTTTATTAAAAGGGACCAGACAACCCCCGCTTTAGAGTTAAGTCTTTCGACAGGGTAACCTGTACATGTGGTAACTCATATTGCAGAAGTATATCCACATTAACCCCTTTAATAACTTAAACCTTTAAATAGGTTAGGTTCTCGAAACGTTACATATTACACTGAATTACATGATAAACTTGAGCTGCATGTAATTAGTGGAATACTTGTACCCAAGCGGCTAGTTTTTGTTCATTTATCTACAAAAATTCAAAAAATTATATTTATTAGTAGTTTTATTATTTTAATTTCCTCATCCTAGTCATCTCTAAGTACTAAGTTATTGGCAAAATCACTGATATAGCAGTGGAGCCATAGTAGGAAAAACAAAATTTTTATTATGTTAAGTTATCTCCGAATTTATTCTTATTACTTGATTACTGAGCCGTGATAGCTCAGTGTCCGGGCGCTCGCATTTAATTCAATATACTCGAGCAACCTGAGTTCGATCCCCGGTGCCGGCACCAATGAAGTTTTAAACTTTAAGTGCTGACTTATCACGTGCTCCGCGGTGAAGGAAAACATCGTGAGGAAACCTGGCATATTTTCGAAAATAATAACAAAAAAAACAATTTTTCGAAGATATGTGAAGTCCGCCAATCTGCAGTGGGGCCACGTGGTGGACTATGCCCTGATATCCTCTGTATAGAGAAGGCCTTTGCCCAGCAGTGGGACATGTATAGGCTGTTACTTACTTTACTTTTACTTGATTACTAATATGAGGTGATTGTGATGTTGATTGTGTTACAGGTGATGCTAGCGATACTGCTGTTGATTTTCCATTACAAGAATACAGTCACCCGCTTTGTACAGAGAATCAAGATGAATTCCCGAGTTCGGTTATTAGCACAGGCGACAATGATTGTAAGTAATTGTTAAGAATGAATGGGATAAAAATGAGTAGATTAGTTTGATGCAAATTCTATGGCGGTTATGAAATGTGTCATATGCGGTGCAGATCCAAAGTTTACCTTAATACCTACTGTTGACGCTAAAATAATTTTTTTTTATCGTGTAGTTAACTATCATATTGGTGTGTACTTGAGTGAGTCAGTCGCGCAATAAACTAGCAAGCTGCAACACGTCTTTTTTATTCAAATAATCCCGTGCACTACATACAGTCCATTTTCAACTCTAATACACCAACATATGGTCGAAATCGTTCGC
>CAKOGK010000200.1:0-10676 GCA_933534255.1 Iphiclides podalirius | reverse complement strand
GGAAAAATTAAATGACGATCTCGAAAGAATTGCAGCTTGGTCAGATTCGAACGCATTAGTCCTTAATGGAAGCAAATCTAAATATATGATTCTAGGTACGGCTCAGCAAATACAAAAAATAGCAAAACACGAAGATAAGGAGCGAACGAATTGAACGCGTGACTGAGGCTGAAAAAAATTTTTTTTCATGCTATTAATTATTGACTTTATTAAAATATTGTTTCTAATTATAATATTGTTGCTTAAGATTATGGTTATGATTACATACCTGTGAGAAAATATTTTTGTAGGGTACCATCATTTAGTGTATCTTTTACATTATTTCCAACTAATACCTCATAGTATACATGACTCTTATGGTGATAACAATACTTTTTAAAATGTTTCGGACATTGTTTTTCTTTTTTTTATTTTTCATTAGATCCAGTTAGTTCATTCATGTAATCTATGTTAATTATTATTAGTCTTTGAATGACGGTGTGAACGTCCGTACGTCACTTAATTCACAGGCCCACTGAAAACCAGCGCTGTAGTCTCGTATCGACTGCGGCATTAAGCTGAGTGCGGTCTGTTTGCCGTATACGCCACACACAATTGTGTGCGTAAAGTGTGTGATGTGTTTAATATTTTTTATTCCTCTTTTTTGAAGTGAAACTTCTTTATCGGGGTTGGAAAAAAATTTAGTGTAACATTTTTCCGTTACGCGCCATCTTTTTTGAAGTGAAACTTCTTTATCGGGGTTGGAAAACAATTTTGTGTAACATTTTTCCGTTACGCGCCATCTTTTTTTTATCTTAAAATGTTCTTCTAACGCCATCTAGTGTTGAATAGGGGGTTTTATGTCGTCTTTATTCTTTAGTGGTTTTAATAGTTGACGCTAGATGGCGTTAGTTCCTTTGTGTGTTCATAGCAATATATATATATGTTATATTAAAGTGATCAGCAAAATCAAAGGGTTTATTTTAATTCTAACTCTAAAATGTTAACAATATATTTCGTATTTCAGTTACCATAAGCCATTAATAACACAAATATATAATAACGACATCAATGACAGTAATAATTCTATAACAATTAATGAAATTCAATAATAATCTTTGTAGTAATGACAGTGCTAGCTCTAATACTTCAGAGCACGACACTGTGTCGACTTCCTCTTCTCCAAAGGCAGGCACCGCCCACCGTGACCTGACTGCGCCTTCCACCGAAGACACAATCTGAAGCTGACCGATGATGCTCTTCGAAACCTCGATCGGCTCCTGGAACTTGCGGTTGCGACGTCGATCCAACGTCCGCAAGTTCGGTTTTCAAAAAAAACTTCACTCACAACACTCGCGCGCGAGTCGAATGTCTGCCTTCTACTCACTGGCTGACTATTCGGCAACGAAGGACCATGTACAATTTCAAAGCGGTTGTATTTTGGGTCCGTGAGGTTAATTGAAATAAACAAGGTTCACGTTGCAAGTTTTTTAATCAACAATTTTTGCGGACCCTCGCGGACACTAATTACAACGGTCAAACCATAGTGTGTTTTAATTTATTACTAACGCCACCTATGTATTACAAATAAGAAACTAAATATTATACAAAGCTAAAATGAAATAATTGTAGAATTTTTATTATGTCTATGATAATAAAAGCCTTTTATTAAACTTTATCTAATTTACGCTAGTACGCACACATTTTTTTTTCTTTTTACTATGTATTTTTTATGTTTATTTTATGTGGCGTATTTGAGCAATAAATGTTTTCTTTCTTTCTTTCGGTGTTCTAAAATTCTTTGTTTTGGAAAATTTAATAATTCGGTAAAAATTGATGTTTAAAGAATGTATATGTTTAATACAATTTTAAAAAGTTATCCTCTATATGTGTGTTCATTTATTGTCGCGATTGTAAAGACACACTGTATAAGTTAGATTTTCAACATTTGATTATATTATAATAAACTTTTTAGTATAAATAGAGTTTTCTTTGGTCTATTAATTTAAAAAAAAATATTATGTGGTCATATTTTCATCAGTTGTAATTATTTTTCAAACTCCTCTTAATTCTATGATTTGTCTATTACGGTTGGTTCTATAGGATACAGTGTAATACAAGGTACCACCGTTTCATGTTCGGATGTTGAAGAAACAGACATGAAGAAAATAAAAGCGTGCGTTGTGAAACAGGAATGCAGAATCTATCAATATCCTGCGCGTTGGTTTGCTTGATCGTGCTCGGCAGCGCGGCACTGGTCGGCGCTTTCGGCGTCTGCAAGCACCAGATCAGTGCAGTGCTGGTCACCGGGGTCATGTACTTATTGGCTGGTACGCATCGTTTTTCTACTCGACCAGAATTATCGTTTGGTAGTCTTAAATTTATTTCTTATTGTTTATATCAAGATAATACGAATTCTTTGCAAGCGTTGCCAATCGATCATTGTAAATGATTTCTCGACTCCAGAGCCTCGTGGCATATGGGAGAGACGACATGGGTGGTGACGCTTAAGTGTCATATTACGATCTGATGCACAGGCCTGTTCGCCACCTTCACTTTGCTGATCATGCACTGGAAGCGCGTGCAGCGCGAGCTGACTCGCGGCGGCGGGGGCGCTGGCGGGGGCGTTTCCGGGGGCGGGGGCGGTGCGGGGGGCGGGGGCGCGGACGGCGTGGTGGGGGCGCGCGCGGCGGCCGCGGCGCTGTTGGCGGCGCGCGCCTTCGGCACCGCGTGGTCGCTGGAGCTGGCGTGGGCGGGCGTGGCGCTCGCCGCCACCGCTGCGCTGCTCTGGATCCTCCTCTCCAAGATCATGAGATACAACCCGATCACCTCCATGCTCTTGTAGGCGACACGGTTGCTACTTTAATGTTGCAGTCAATTAAACGGTAACACTGTTGCCCGATGTTATCGAGTAGTCTTCGATGTAGGTTGGAACTTGAACTGGATGGATTTCTTAATCAATATTTTAATTCAGGTCTTTTCATTCTTTACTTTGGCGCAGCTGAAACACACATGCAATTAATAACATTCAATTCCCATTCGAAAGCAATTCCCACTTAATTATGTATGATGCTTTGGCCCGTGCTCGGCCGTTTTAATATACTGTATTATCTTTATGCATTTAATTAAATATACATTATGTTATTATTAACAATAACATTAGGGTTAAAAAATATGCAACAATATTTCGCATTTATTTTGTATTGAATATATTTCGGTACTTATGCTTATATAATATTAGTATAATACAAATTAGCTTCGGCGTATGCCAAGCTTGCTGCCGTCCATTGCGTTGTTATAATATTATTGCAATAGTTTTTAACACAAATGATACCCATCATCTTCAAAACAAACTAATAACTTTTGAGCTTATTAGAGCTGAAAGTTGGCAATATTATCAATGTTACATAATAAGATAATTATATCCTTTTTACGTCTATATGGAATTGTTTTGCCCTCGATATTCGCTTTAACGACTAACGAAGATTTCCTAATTCCCGGAGTAAATGAACACGCAGCTCTGAGCAAAGTAAATTATAATGTATATTTTATTACATTTACGATATGGAAGTAAATAAAACATAGCGCATGCTGTACAAAGTTTATTTCGTAAATAGTAAAACTCAAATATTGTTTGTAAATATTATTTTTCTAAAATATCAACGATGTTGTAGTTCTAGGTTAAAATTGTGTATTGAAGACTAGTTTTTATCGTGTCTACGAATTAATTCAGCTGTAGGTGAAAATGTCGTAATAATACCTAGGGTGCGACGTACACTAAATGGAGAACGGTCGACATTGAATCGATTAATTTCTCTCGATATTCATTTGCGAGATTCTATAGATGAGGATGGTTGTTTCTTGTTGATTACATCGCCTTTGGCATGCTATGTTAAACTGCTAATGCGAGTAGTGGGCATAGCCCTTTATGCACATACGACAGAAGTGTTGTTTTTTGTATTGTTAAATATTAAAAATAAATCTATGGTTGTTTAATTATTACAATATGTCTTTGTACTTTAAAATTATAAAGTGATATATATTTTTAATGCTTGTTTTATTTTCGTCGAAAGATGTTCAAAATTAACTTATCACTATGATGCCCTATTTACACAGACTGGATTCTAACAATTATAAGAAAATTAATGAAAACATATAAATCAACCGCGTGAGATGAGATTTGACAGCATACATGTTTTGACTCATTTTGTTGTTAGGTTAGGTTAGGTTAGGTTAGGTTAGGTTAGGTTAGGTTAGGTTAGGTTAGGTTTTATTGGATTTACTTTTCGGATTTGTTTAGGATTTGGGTCGTTGTAATTAATTGCTTAATTACTTAAATATTATTTATATATATGTTTATATTGATAGATACCATTATAATTATACATACGATTATATTAAGGATATTTATATATTTTTAGCGACTTAAGTGGTTCTTATGTTGTTGTTTGGTTGTTTATTGAAATCTTTTAGGTTTAATATGATTTTGTTCAGATGTTGTGTATATGTGTCAGTTGTTGATTCTTTACTTATTATTTCTGTTAGATTAAATGGGTCTATTTTCATGGATATGGCTGTCATTTCGTGGTCTACTCTAGTTCTTGCGAATTTTGTGCATTCTTTGATTAAATGTGTTAGAGACTGTTTTTGGGAGATGTCGCAGGGGCATCGGTCGTCATCGGTGATTCGGAATCTGTGGAGGTACTCTTTATGATGTCCGTGGTTGGTAAGTATTTGCGTAATAACGTAGTTCGGGTTTTAGTATTTTAAGTACTTCTTGGAGGGATTCGAATGTTGGGCATAGTTGTTTGGTGTATGTGCATTTGGCATAGAGTTCTGTTGCGGCCTGTTGACTTTCTAACCGAGCTTTTGCTCTTGCGTAACTCATGGGAAATAGTGCGAAGTCGGGTTTTGTGTGTTTATTAGCAGCAGCTTTGGCTGCTTCGTCTGCCTCCTCGTTGCCTTTTATCCCCGCATGACCCCTTACCCATACAAATTTAATCGTTTGGTTTTTTGTGCTAGCTTTGTAGACAGAGTGATGGATTTCGGTAACAATTTTGTTTCTAGTGTTTTGGTTAGTTATTTCTGTTAGTCCTGATTGTGAGTCTGATATGATAATTGATTGATGGATGTTGTTTTCAATTATCCAGTGACATGCTTTTTTGATGGCCAGTAGTTCTGCCTGGAATACTGTACAACTATTGTGTAATTTGAATTTCTTGCATATTTTATTTTCTATTGGGGTGTGGATTATGTATGCTGCCCCCACTCTGTCGTCATGTTTACTTCCGTCTGTGTAAATCTTGTAGGTTTCCGGTTGGGCGAGGTTTGCGATTGCTTGTTCACTGTCTGCTTCTATGTATTCAATTTTTGGTCTTAATGCTGGGTGTAATACTGTGGATGGATGTGCCGGTATGTCTAATTTAATATCCAGTGGTAATGCTCTCGAGGTTCCGGTGATTCTAGTTGCTTCTATTTCTGCTGTTTCAGCAATTTTGGCCGGTAGGGGTGTTAATTGTGCCAATGATATTGACGCTGCAGTGCTCACGGTTCGGAATCCACGAATAATTTTAATGGCATAGCTTCTTTGTACGGACAATAATTTTCTTTTGACGCAGTCGTACTGTAGTGCTCTTTGCCAAATGCTAGATCCGTAGCATATAATTGGTTGAATGACCTGGTTATAAATGGTTTTTATATTTTCGGATATAATTCCCCATGTTGGTCTGACAAATTTACAAAGTTTTTGGTATAATTTTTGTATCCGGTCTATTGCGAAGTCTATGTGTTGGGTGAAGTGGAGTTTTTGATCTATTATTATACCAAGGATTTTGATTTTATTGTTGAATTTGAGCTGATAGTTATTCATGGTTATGGGGAGTGTTGTTAATTTTTTAGTGAATGCAATGCACTGTGTCTTGTCAGGTCCGAATGTCAGTTTGGCGTTTTTACCCCAGTTCAATATTTTTTCCAGGCAGTTGTTGGTTTTGGTTTGTACTATTCTGGGATCTTTGTTGTGTACAGTAAGTGTGATGTCATCGGCGAATGCTTGCAGGTGACAGCCTTCTGGCATTTCCATTTCCAGGAGGTCATCTAGAATTAAGTTCCAGAATGTAGGGCCACAGACTGATCCCTGGATACATCCGCGTGTTATCGTTTTAGTAGCTGAGCTGTCTGCGAACTCTATCTGTGCTTCTCTATCTTGGAGATAACTTCTTATTATGTTATATAGGTTACCCGGGCATTTGATTTTATGTAGTCGTTTGAGAATTAAGGGCCACCAGGCATTGTTAAACGCCGCTTGGATATCCAGGGAGACTGCCAGTACGTGTTCCTTTCTAGATTTTGCTCTTTCTATTTTGTTGATGAGGTGAGTTATGGCGTTAATTGTGCTTGTTTGTTCTTTGAATCCGTATTGTCTGGGGCTTCCGGAATTGGTGATTGAGATGTGATGCGTGAGTCGTTGGGTGATTAATTTTTCTAATAGTTTTCCAAAAACATTTATTAGGCCTATTGGTCGGTATGATGACGTTTGTGAGTGGTCTGTTTTGTTGGGTTTGGGTATCATTTTAATTATGGCCTTTTTCCAAATTATTGGGAAGTATTTTGATTCTAAGCATTTGTTCATCACTTTAGTGATAATGTCGGGGTGAGTTTTTGCAAAGCAGAGGCATATGTCTGCGGTGAGGTGGTCTTGTCCTGGTGATTTTTTCGGGTTCATCGAGATCAAGGCATTTATTATTTCGTCAGTTGTGATAAGGAGGTTCTGAGCTTGTGTTAGGGGTTTTATCTGTTATGTTTCTGGCGTTATGTTGTTCTTGTGTTCGATCGGGAGTATCGTCGGGGAAGTGGTCGTTGAGAATTGCTTGCGCTGCTTCTTTACTGTTTTCCGTATATGTGCCATTTTTGAGTTTGATGTTTGTGGGTGGTTGTGTTAATGGTTTGGTTTTCAGCAGTTTATTGGTTAATGACCAAACGTCGTCTTTGCCTTGTTTAGTACAAAAATCTTTGAAATGATTACTGGATGTGGTGCTGAGGGCTTCTGTATATTGTTTCTTGAGCGTGTTTCTTTCTTCTAATATTTCAGTCATGGGTAGGTTTTTCTTTTTGAGTTTTTGGATGGTATGGTGTTTGCGGATTAGCTCCTTTTTCATTGATTCTAGCTCTTCAGTCCACCAGGGGTTGCGTGTTTCGCGTCCCCTTGGACGTGGGAGAATTCTATCGCAGCCGCTCTGTATGGCAGATGTCATTTCCCTTATGTATTGCTCAAGTTGGTTGGTGTTTAGGCTTTCAATTTCGCAGTTTGGTAGTTTTTTATCGACTTCTTTTTTGAAGGTTTCTGATATTTCGTCCCATTTTATATTTTGTGTATTGTATTTGTATGTTGATAGTTTTTTAGCTTTCTGTAAGTCTTTTTTGTTGATTGTTATTTCAAATGTGATAGCGTTGTGGCCAGAGGAAGGGATGATTTCTAGATTGACATTCCATTTTGATATTATATTTGGGTTGGAGGTTAAGGTTAGGTCTATTATAGATTGTCTGTATTCGTTGTGTGTGATTGTTTCGTATGTTGGGCTGTTTCCAGTGTTGCAAATATATAGGTTATTGGTGTTGATTAGATACATTATTTTATTGCCACGACGATTATCTCTGATTGATCCCCATTGTGTGTGCCAGCCGTTAAAGTCTCCGCAGAGTATGCAGGTGGTGTTGGAGTTTATTTGAATGAATTGGTCTATTTTTTGCAAAGTGTCTGTATTTGTCTTCTCTGGGTTCGATATATGCGCTGATTAGGTATAGGTTTTTTCCTGCTATTGTGAGTTGTACTATTACAAGGTTTGGCGTAGAATGTTGTGAGATGGCTAAAGTTCCTGCTATTTGTTTCTTTATTATTATTCCAGCTTTAGTGTGTTCTTGTTTTGGGAACTGATATGTTTTGTATTCTGGGTGGTTTGATATATATTTATTTTTTCCTATATATGGTTCACATACAAATGTTATATCTATTTTGTTGTCTGTTATATATTTATACATTTCTTGGGCTGCTGCGTATCCTCGGTCTAAATTTATTTGGAGGCATTTGATAGTTTTTTGATTGCCGGTTTTAGTATCCATAATCGGTTTTCTGAGCAGCTCGGTGGATCATAGATTTAACTATTGGGCAAGAGTTGGAGGTGGCGGAGTGTTTGGTATCGTGATTTAATTTGTATCTTTCGTTGTGGTTGGCACAGTTGAAGCAGTTGATTTTTGTTTGGTCTTTTTTATTAGGACAGTTTGCAAAGGAATGATTTTGTTCGGAGCAGTGGGAGCACGGCTGGGTTTCCGCCGTGCAGTGGTTTTTGCTGTGGCCGAACTGTAAGCATCTGAAGCACTGCATGTGTGTGGAGAACTCCTCTACGTGGATTTTCTGATGGTCTACGTTGATTCTTTGCAATTTTATTAGTTCTTTCCAGATGATTGGGGTGACCATTATTTCGCGCTAATTGATTTGTATTTTTTGCAGGTTCGGCGTTTCTGGAGTGGTGCGGAGCTGGTGAGTGCAGAAAACCGGAAGAAATTTGAAAATTGGAGGTAAGTGTATATTTAATTTTATTGCGTAATGTATGGGGAGGTTTTTGTTAGTTTTTATTATGAATATGCCGAAAATTGGAAAAAGTGAGTATGAGCGTTTGTGCGCTTATTTAGTTTCTATGTAATAAAGGAAGAATAAAAAGTACAAAAAAATAATTGAAGAAATTAGAATTTAAAAATGTGAAAAAATTATTCTAAGAAAATAAGTGGTTTGTATAAAAAAAAATTTTAAATTGAAAATTCTGACTGATGTCGGTTATAGAGGGTATTTAACGCCTACCAAATACAAAAAACGACGACGATCAGTTAGATAGTTTACGAGCTAAAAATCGAGAAAGGTAAAACAGGGAAATGTGTGAAGATGGATGAAATGGGGGAAAATTTTTATCGGATACTGTGGGGGGGTACTGTAACAACAAGAAAATAAAATAACAAGACAATCGGTCGGTAAACTAAAAAGTGATGGGGGATTAAAATTTGAAAAATTTGAGAAAAGTGAAAATTAAAGTGGAGAAAATCGGAAAATTTTTGATGGGTTTCGGTGGGGAAAAATAAGATGAAGCTAGATAATTTTGGATGATTAAAATCGGTTGAAGTTACGCAAAGTTACAGTGGTAAACAGACGTCGTCTGTCACCTAACGGTATGAGGCCCCGCGAAGACTAAGTGCCCACTGGTTGGGGTCAATGGGCACTCCATGTGGGAGAACGGGGACAAAAGTCCCTTCGTGGTGTGCCCCAGCCCTGTGCAGGGTCGGGGTAGCCGTGGCTGGGTTGCAGCAGAAATCGCTTAAGCGGGCCCTGCAATCCAGCATTTGAACGGCAGAGGAGGACACCCGATGGGTTTTTGAGTTGGTAGGTCTGCCCTTCTCAGAGCGGGAGTCCAACATAACTCTCCTTGCTTCCCCTAAGGAGAGTATGCATGATGCATTTCCCATCGTTAAAAAAAAAAAAAAAAAAAAAAAAAAAAAAAAAAAAAAAATAAACAAAAAAAAAAAAAAAAAAGGTTTAGGTTAGGTTTAGGTTAGGTTTCTGGTTAGGGTTAGGTTAGGTTAGGTTAGGTTAGGTTTTTTTTTTTTTTTTTTTTTTTTTTTTTTTTTTTTTTTTTTTTTTTTTTTTTCTGATTCCCCTGACATGGGAGGTCAGGGCCCTTGGCAGCTCTTTTTTGTATGTTCTTTTAAGATTTTTTGTTTACACTGGTCCCTTAAACTTAATACATTTTTATTTTATATTTCTATGTTTAATACTACTATAGCTATTCTTTTACAGTACTACTTAACTTACTTCTGTTACAAACTATACAACACTACTATTACAAACTATACAATACAATTTCCTACCTTACATTACCAAGTTACTTAGCTTTATCTTTTCTTACTATTCTAAATTACATTATATAGATCTAATCTATTGCACGCTACACTAATATATCTTAAACATTCTACATATTTTTACTTAGTATTGACAATTTTCTTTCTGCTTTTCAATTCTTACTTTACTCTATTACAGTTGTTCACTTAACGTTTATTATATACCTTATCTTAATTAGAGCGGGGTTTGTGAAATATACTTTTAAGTATATGTCCCAAATCCCCTTTTACATTTCTATCTGTTTTTTTGTATTTGTATTTCGCTGATTTAACTATTTTATTACAATATTGGTACAAAAGGCCCTCTGAGTGCTTTTATTTCTTAATATTTCAGCTAAGTTAGTTACGGTCATTTTTGTGTTTTAGCCTAAGTTTCAAGGTCCACTCGCTCGGTCGCGTAGGCCGGGACATTCTAAACCAGCAAGAATGTACAGCTGTCTGTTCGACTTCCGTATCGCAGTCGCATGCTGGGCGTCCCCCTTGCACTCAAAGCGGTGCAGATATGCTGCGAAAGCGCCGTGGGGTGGCCTGTGAGCGCTTGGACGAGGATGAGTCCATTTCTATTTTTCTCACCACCTGGTATGCGTCTACCACATTGGGTAAGAATATTTTTGTGGGTCGAGGCAGTTGATTCTTCCTGGTATCTCCGTTTCCATTCGTCAATAGACTCCTGACGGATTTGTCTCTTGACGAACGTGAAATGAAACAGGGCACTTGTCAAATCCGGTCGTACTTTGATTTTCCGTGCGGCTTCCTTT
>CAKOGK010000199.1:0-10678 GCA_933534255.1 Iphiclides podalirius | reverse complement strand
AAGCTGGGAAATTTGTGCACCGTCTACCAGGCGGAATTACTGGCCCTGTTGGAGGCCACCAGAGTGGCGCTAAAGGACTCCGCACGAAGCTGCAAAATCTTCAGCGACTCAAGATCTGCCCTGGATACCATCCATCGCGCTGACACCCTTCACCCCATGGCAATAGAGGCGAGGGAAAATATAGCTAGTCTGAGAAAACGGGGCGGTTCTCTCATCCTCTATTGGATAAAAGCCCACATGGGAGTGGAGGGTAACGAAAGGGCAGACTTCCTTGCAAAGGAAGCCGCACGGAAAATTAAAGTACGACCGGATTATGACAAGTGCCCGGTTTCATTCGTCAAGAGACAAATCCGTCAGGAGTCTATTGACGAATGGAACCGGAGATACCAGGAAGAATCAACTGCCTCGACCACAAAAATATTCTTACCCAATGTGGTAGACGCATACCAGGTGGTGAGAAAAATAGAAATGGACTCATTCCTCGTCCAAGCGCTCACAGGCCACGGCGCTTTCGCAGCATATCTGCACCGCTTTAAGTGCAAGGGGAGCCCAGCATGCGACTGCGATACGGAAATCGAACAGACAGCTGTACATCTGCTGGTAGAATGTCCGGCCTACGCGACCGAGCGAGTGGACCTTGAACTTGGGCTAAAAACAAAAATGACCGTAACTAACTTAGCTGAAATATTAAGAAATAAAAGCACTAGAGGGCCTTTTGTACAATATTGTAATAAAATAGTTAAATCAACGAAATACAAAAACAGATAGAAATGTAAAAGGGGATTTGGGACATATACTTAAAAGTATATTTCACAAACCCCGCTCTAATTAAGATAAGGTATATAATAGACGTTAAGTGCACAAACTGTAATAGAGTAAAGTAAGAATTGAAAAGCAGAAGAAATTGTAATACAAAGTAAAAATATGTAGAATGTTTAAGAATATATTAGTGTAACGTGCAATAGATATATATATATAATGTAATTTAGAATAGTAAGAAAAGATAAAGCTAAGTAACTTGGTAACGAAGGTAGGAAATTGTATTGTATAGTTTGTAATAGTAGTGTCATAACAGTGTGTGTAAAAATAGAAATAAGTTAAGTAGTACTGTAAAAGAATAGCAATAGTAGTATTAAACATAGAAATATAAAATAAAAATGTATTAAGTTTAAGGGACCAGTGTAAACAAAAAATCTTAAAAGAACATACGAAAAAAGAGCTGCCAAGGGCCCTGACCTCCCATGTCAGGGGAAATCGAAAAAAAAAAAAAAAAAAAAAAAAAAAAACCTAACCTAACCTAACCTAATCTAACCTAACCTAACCTAACCTATTTTTTTTTTTTTTTTTTTTTTTTTTTTTTGTTGACGTGGGGGAAATGCCTACGCATACCCGCCCTCGCGGGGGCAAGAGCGGGTTATGTCGGACTCGCACCGACTAAAACCCCCACGATGTTACACCTAGGCGCATATCGGCACGGTCACGGGAACGCTTTCGCTCACTTCCGCGACCCTGCCAGCGCTGGCCGCCTTAGCAGCCCCCTCACGGGAAGCAACTCCCCTCTCCTCCAGGTAAGGCGCGCTGGAACATTCAGCGCGCCTTCCTACTCGGCCCCCATTTTCACGGCCAACGAACTCCCCCGTGTTCGCTGACCGGGGCCATGGGAGCCAGGAGAGCCAGTGCTAATAAGCAGCAAGCCTCCCAGCCCCCAGCGGCGGACCTGGTCTGTGGCTCCGCCGCTCACCACGTTTCGGCCGCGGAGGATAGGGAGAACGGCGCATCGCAATACCGACACTCCTCTCCCCCCGCGGCCCCACCACAGCTGCATCAGCGGTGCAGCCCCGCCGAGTCGCGGAGGATAGGGAGCACGGCCAACGCAATACCGACACTCCTCTTCCCCCGCGACTCCTCCTCGGTAGCAGAAGACAGGGAGAGTGGCTCCACCTCTACCACCCTCAACCTGTCCCCTGCACCCTCCAGCACACATCCAGAGTGGGCTCATTGAGCCCACTGGGAGCGGCCCTCTCGGGCCGGCCTTACACCACAGGCCGGCCCAGTGTGGGTTCCTCTTAGCTTCGCCGTGGGGGACCAAGCCACGGCTACTAAGCCCCTCCGCCACGTCAAGGCGGGAACCCGGTCGGAGGGGAACCTAACCTAACCTAACCTAACCAACCAACCAACCAACCAACCAACAAACAAACAAACAACCAACCAACCAACCAACCAAAAGTGATCATTTATCTGCCCTACACATTTCATTGGCCTGCACTACAATACATAATAATCGATAATTATAATACCTGATGAATAAAACGAAGGAAAAAATAAAACACTATGTAACAGTGGAATGCTTTATTAATTATCATCATCTTCACTTAAATGTCTTATAACTATGTTATCCAGAAATTCTGCTATAACAGAGATATTTTCTTGATAGTTCATCCGAAGTACCACCTAGTCATAACATGAGTGCAACATCCTATGGTTCGCCAACCAACTAAACAATTACAACAGTATTTAACTATACTAGCTCTGCCAGACACATTATTTTCTATTAAAATGTAGACAATATGGTTTTCTTTAAATGTGCCAGGACTTAATTTTTCCTCTTATTAGTGTTATGTCACCACTTCCTCTCAGATTATTCCTAGAAAACTATTGTGTCCCTACATATTTCTATTCTATATGATCCATGAAAGCGCATATTTTCGCCATAATAGGATTTGGCTTGCCTTATTTGGTATCTAATGCAAATAGTATAAGTTCACTCATAACTTAATCTCAGAAACATAAAAAATAAATTATCTTCAGTAGAAAAACACCACAAACTTCAGCAACATGCCTAATATGTGTGGCAGCACTCTTACAACTCATCCAGCATGAATGGCATATTCTATCAGATGATGTATATCTACAAAAGAAAACTATCTACAAAAGAAGTAATAAAGCAATAATTATTATTCATCTTAAAAATATTAAAAAAAAGTCAATTACATATTTATTTGTGGTTAAAATTATTACAACATCAGTCAATTAATAACAGATTAATTTACATCTAGAATACAAAAGAGAAATAATCTAGAGTAATAGTATCAAGTTTTATATTGGCAAATGATTAACAATGTAGAAACATGAATATGTGATGTTGTGAACTTGTTTGTATAATAGCATTTATCTCTTTGCTTTTCTGAAGGATTATCAAAAACTGTTCTTCGAATGGATGAGATAATCCTGAAGCTTGAGCAACATCACAGCTTGTTAATTCCTGGTTTATTATTCTCATAAAGAGTTCATTACAAGATTTACAAATATAATCTTCCTCAGTAATCTGAAATAGAAAACATATATTGAGTTTATAATACATGTTTTGGATATATAGATCTTTTGAACAGTTGTTTGTGTTATGTCACAGGTATAATTTATAGGAGCTTTGTTAGTTTGATTATGACATGATTGAAATTTTTAGATTAAAAATAATAAACATAAATACTCACAAGTACTGGCGAATACCGATGAGTATGAGTCACTCGCAGAACTGTCAAATGTCAAAAAAATCCATTTACGAGAGCCGTGCGAACTTTATTACATGCTGCATTAATAATTTATTATTTTATTTTTAATAAATCTATACTACTAATAAGATTGATCTTAATTTTTATACAAATACTGTTAATTACGTGCTTACTCACTTCTCTAACACGTAAAAACACGTACAAAACTCAGAAAAAGTTGAATACAGTCAAGTAGGTAGTGTGAAAAATGGAACGCCCTATGCAAAGGATTGTTAAGGTGCGTTCAAAACATGGTAATATGTTTACCCATGAAGTAAAATAAGCGTAAAGAAATATCAAAAAATATTTTTTTTCCCGACCTTCTTTTAACATTGTGATTAGTGTAATTACTATAAAATGAAATTAGCTAAATTTTAATATTTATTTCATGTCTATACACAATCAGGTCAAAAATGGGCATTGTTCTTTGTTGCGTGTTAAGACGAAAAATATTTAAAAATATAGAGTTTAATGTTCTGAATATATCCTAGGTACATATCGTTATTAAAGGAAGTGTGGAATTAAAGATATTTCAGTCTAAAGTTTTTGACGTTATGTCGTATATTAGTGATTGAGTTTAAATAATAATAAAAACAATCTATAATAAAATAGACTCCATAAAGCAAAAAACTCTATGTAAAAAAAAGGTTATAATAAACCAAAGGACGACATAGAAGTTCCCAGGACCTACAGGGTAGCATATTACATTTCTAATTTTCTATTCAAATCGATCTGACAGAGTAATAATTCTAAACGGTTGTTATATTTTATTGTGATGAAGTTAAAAACGATTACCAAATTAGGGAACAGATTTTCCTTAACGATACTATCAACATAATTCGACTTTTACAGAAAGCTTAGAAATAAGCCTCGATATGAAAAATAGCTAGAAATATGAAGCAGTTTTTTATATGTATTTAAGGGCTGTTATCTTGGAAGAAAAACATTTATAATATTAGATATTCCATAAATAAAAAAACGCCTTGAATTATTTATTCCTCATTATCTCTTATACAATACTACCAAGAAAACCTGCTGGTCCTAAATACTTTGTTAATTCTGGCCCGTCATAGGTACCAAACTATAGTAATTGTATGAAACCGAACTTTTAAATTACTACTTTCCTAATTAATTTTTGAATTAATGTATAATTACTTATGAATTAGGTACTAATAAAACACATTCATAAATATTTTTATTTCACAAATATGTGGAATTGAGTATTGCTCAATGATTCTCTCCATTTTAGATACAAAGAGATTAGGATACAAAGGCGATGCAATTCCGCATTAATTACAAGTCATGCTTTAATGTCAAGTTTCAATTTTATATTCGCAACTAACGTCAAAGAGAATGTAATCACTACGTTTAAGAGACGGGACTTCCATACCAGCTAAAAATATCAGTTTACGCGGCACTCCAATACCAACCATACCACAAAAATACCACTAGCTTAACCAAGCTAGCTTAGCTTCTTATTGATATCGATAAAAGATACTAGGTAGAAACCGATTATAATTTTATTAGGTAAGTATCGAGTCCGTATTTATGTCCTATGTTGATGTGGGGTTATTTGGTAGAAAATTGAACTTGAATACGGACTGAAATAAGATAAGAAACGGTTTCTGTTAATTAAAATAAAATTTTATTACTGAAATGAAATTTGTTTCTTGATTCTTCAGCCAGCAGCTGTTGCCCTGCTGTACACGAGTCTGGAAATAATTGAAATATTACAGTTGCAGTACATCACTAGCACACAATTTAAATGAGATTGTTAATTTTATTTGTTCTTATCCTGCTCTACTTACATATGGCTGCAAAGTATCATATTTAAGTGTTTACATGGGCTTCATCTAAGGGAAATCTCGCCATAAACATCCTTTTTTCAAGATTCGAATGACTTGCTCGATTTTCACCAATTTCGCAGGTAATAAACCGTCTTTTAGGCATTTTGAATTAAAAGTACAACTCTGATCACTAGTTTTCGTGAGAAAGTTTACTCTAAACAATTTAAATTTACAATGAAATAAGCATTTAAATTCAAAATACGCGGTCGAAATTAAGTTTTGACAAACAACATGGCACTTCTTGTATTGCAAGAAGGAGAAACCGCATTGAGGGAGAGTGATAGCAATGTCCGCCATTATTTGCCGCATAAAGTCCATAGAAAAATTTTTGTTCCTAGTTTCGTCAGACTGACTAACGTCGTCAGGTAGATTGACAGGTGTTAATTTTTCCACTCAAACGTTTTACTATACTATATTGCAAAACTATCTTATTTTGATTTATAAATGGTAACTTGCTTCTTAGGACAGAAATGTGACTTTTTAAATCTATAGAAGTAATTATGATATAAAAATATATTTTCAAAATATTTTAACGGTAAATATAACATAATAATATTATTTAACTCGAGACTTGATTTTATAATATGGTAACATTAATTGCACGGCAAACAAGCCTGACAAATCCACCGCCGATATTCTTAGTCAATTGAGTTTTCAAAAATAAATGAATTTTTCCCTGCCAAGTGTAAAAGACAAATTATAATATTTATATCTGTAACTATGCTAGTTGTAGACGCTTGAGATTTCTCTCAACAATTTTTTCGCCACTGTCCTTTTTTTATTCAATATAGGCTTATTTTAAGCTATTATTGAAAGTCAAAAAAACTAGCACCGGTTCATGATTTGTTCAGGTCATTTCCACATAGCCTTCTCGTCAAAGTATTACTGAACATGTTTTAGCTAGTCTCAACCTCGGTACTTCCAGCGTGTAACCACGGCCCCGACAAGATATGGTATGTTTTTTGTAAAAATGTGTTTAAATAAAAAATATTTAAAAAGTAATTACAACATTTAAAAATGGAAGTCTTTGGCTGTAGAATGCAGTTTGTTTCATTTGACTGTCAATCGTTTTTACATTGTGGCGCCATTTTAAATATTGTATGTCTACTCGTACATGGAATTAACTCGGGAAAACTTTCGTAGTATGATCTTGTACGATTTTAAGTGTAATTTGAGAGTTCAGCAGAGCCTCACTCGGCTTTAATCTGCTTTTGGAGATGAAGCACCATTCCCAACTACTATTTATAGTGTTTGAGGAATTCAAGTACGGTTGTGTCAATCTCAGTGACGAATCTCGCGACGGTCGCACGCCCACCGCTATGAACAACAAAAACATCGATGATGTACACCGTATGATCGAAAAGACTGTTATGTGACCTACCATGAGATTCAGGCATCCTTAGATATAGGCATGAGTCCAATATAATCAATCCTACACAAAGATTTGGGGAGTGAGAAAGCAATCTAGCGTATGGGTTTTTCAAGATGAGCCGAAACCAACCGATGAGTGACTGGTACACTACCATTTGTTTTGCCGAAAGTTATGAGGAGGTCACCGCGGAGGAGTGGCACAATTGTTTTCAAAATTGGTTTCATCGTATACAAAAGTGCATTGACGCAAAGGGAGAATATTTTTAGAAACAATAAATTAACTTTTGACCTTTTATAGTAAAGTAAAGTAACAGCCTATATATACATATCCCACTGCTGGGCAAAGGCCTCCTGTATACAGAGGGTATCAGGGCATAGTCCACCACGCGGCCTCACTGCGGATTGGCGGACTTCACATATCTTCGAAATATATATTTTTTTTGTTATAATTTCGAAAATATGCAGGTTTCCTCACGATGTTTTCCTTCACCGCGGAGCACGTGATAAGTCAGCACTTAAAGTTAAAAACTTCATTGGTGCCGGCACCGGGGATCGAACTCAGGTTGCTCGAGTTCATTGAATTAAAGGCGAGCGCCCGGAAACTACGCTATCACGGCTTTTACCTTTTATAGTATTTTTTCTTATTCATTCCGGAAACTTTTAATACACCCCACGTATTATTTCGTACATACATAATGTTCATGTCTGGTGAGTGAGGTAGCCGGGGCCCACATTATTAAATAGTGGTAACGCATCTGCTACCCTAAGGATGTTGCAAATGTTAATGGCCGGCGGTTATCACTTAACATCAGGTGAATCACGACCAACATTTCCTGCTCATTTTTCACCTGCTCTCATAAAAGAAAACGGGATTTGGACACAAGTTGCTCGAAAATATTGAAGTAAATAGTGCCCGAACAGTGCGTTATCACGACTATCTGAATGATAACCAAACTAACATATATGGCATATCCACTTTAGATACGTAGCCAATGCTACCATAATTGAAAACGGCTGTTATTCTATTGAACAAATTAGTGACAACAAATCTTGCTTTGCTGAATTTCATGTTATGTTTTGACAAATGTTTAATAAAAGGCAACAATATTCCGTAAGGCATTTTTATTAAAATTCTATTTATAGTCCAGTGCCCTTATACGATTTTAAAATTAAAATAAAGTACAAAACTAAACCATATTCCAAAATTGCATCGTAGCACTCTAAAAAGTGAAGGTTCGTTGGTAGACGTTCGCATGACTGACAGCTGGTTGCTGCTGCCGCGTAACGGTTGCGCGAAGAAATATCATCATATACGTAGTAACAACTAGGAGGGCAGCGATTGTAGTCTCACTGCAGGCACGTGATGCAACGTCTGTATTTACTTACACCTAATACATTAGAGCACATTTGACATAATTTTTATTACGTAATTTTAATATATTTTTTTTAAGTGAAAAGTTGCCAATCGAGCAGATGGTTCATCTGATGTCAAGTGAATACCGCCGCCTATGGACATCTGCTACACCTGAGGGTTGCAGATGCGTTAACCACCTTTTGAAAATTTTAAAATTTTAATATGAGTATTAATACTCACAATAGACTTATATTAATAAATTAAAATAATAGTTCTTTGTTATGATTTATTAACAATTATTCAAATGGCAAAGTAACTAATCAAATAATTCAGTGTTCAATTTAGCTTTACATATTTTACATTTTGTATTTCATAAAATATTCAAATTTGGTTCAGCACCAGTCTTTTGTAAAATTTATTTGTTGCTTAACAATGTAGTTCTACGGTGCTCGATTAGAGCTAATCTCAAAAGTTATAATATGTGACTAGCTAGTAATATTCTAAATATTTAAATAAAGAACTGTAGACTCTAATTAAGTTGAGGAATGTACGCAAAAAAATTTGACTTACGCTTTTTACAAAAAAAGGTAATATGAGTAAATTTAAATATAATCATTATTGTCTAATGTATTAGGTTTCTTCTGCGCCGACGAACTTCATTATCGCCTGTTGGTAGTTCGGTGGTAGTAGATGTAGTTGTAGTTGTAGTGGTAGTTGTTGTAGTAATAGGATCCAGCCCCTTAATCTCGAAGGGTCCACGGAATAGGGGCCGGAACAGTCGCAGGAAGCTCTGGTAGCGCACCGCCGAATTCTGTGTCAAATATCCTCTCACAAATTTTGTTTATAATAAAACCAGTAGTACAAAACAAAACTTTCCAACTTAATTTTATACTAAGAACATGAAGACGTAGATATGCAACAATATTCAATAAACTTTATTCAGAAGAAGCCTCATTACATCTTAAAATCTTTCTGACCCTCACACTAGGCAATGCCTGTCCTATAAAGATTAATTCTTGATTCGTATGTTGTTATATTTTGTACCCGAACAAATTTTTGTAAAAAATAACATCCATAAAAATGTTTCTATGGGTGTTATTTTTATTATCATCATCATTTCACATTGTAAGCGTCCACTGCTGAACATAGATAGCCTCTTGCACCAGAGAGTGGAGGTTCGGTCAGTAAAACAGGAAAAATCAGTACTACAGGAAAAACATTGTGAGATTATTGGTGGTTATTAGTGGTTTATATATTTATAATGTGAATTTATTTAAAAAAATAAAATATGTTTAAGTTTGTACATTAGATATCTAGTACACATAGTACAAGCGTTGCTTAGTTTGGGACTAGAAAACGTTATGTAAAAATGTGTCCTGAAATATTTATTTATTTATAGACCTCGTCTAGGGATTTCCACTCTCGGTCATTGCAGGTCAGAAGCAGAATGCATCCGGCCAAGTACCGCGACCTTAGCCAGGCCATCAGTGGTCACCCCACGCTACGCTTTCCGACTTTGTTACTTTTAGTTTAGTATTTTCATTGAAAATGTTCCAAACAGTTAAAAATGCGTAGAAAGCCTACTTAAAACAGATATTGTAACGTGTTTGGTCTTAATTAAAGCCATGTGATGTTTTGTGCAAAATTCGGCATGCAGGAAATGAAACGTCCTTCTCATATGAAAGTTCAAACTTACTCGAAATACCTTTTAATATTAGAAAGTAAAGTAATATAATTTCAACTCATATCTAGAGGATCATAACATATTTATTTGTTATATTCAAATAATATAGCAAAATATTAACGGGTCATTGTGTTACAACATACAGAAAAGTTAATGTTACTTGGATAGAAATACACGACAGCTTCAGACTGGGGTAAAGTAGCAGTTTTTGAACTTTTGTATTTCTTTTGGTGAGGTAACTGACACTAATCGTCTTAGAGATTGGTAACATTGGCAACACTTCTAATATAACGATTGTCTTGTGATGTTAGTTAGCACCAGTTTTTAAAAAAAAATTGGCTTCGCGTGAAACGGAAGCCACAAACCTGGATAACGTCGCCGATGATTTTAGTAGTCCGGATGAGGAGCGACACGGATGGCCCAAACAAATTGCCCGGGAAGTCCAGGCTGACCTTGTTCCGGTCGAACGTCGGGATATCCTCGTCGGGGGTCGTGGCCCTCGGGCCGCGGGGTGGGCGTTGCGTGGGCCGCGTGGGCCGAGTGGGCGTAGTGCTGGGGTGCCGCCACGTAGTGCCAGTCTGCACACAGCGAAATCCTCAGGCCCTAGCTCTCGCCGCACCCCGCTACGCCTTATTGCCGCCGCGCCTCCCTCCCGTATGTTTGTGTCACGGTACATTGTTTATGTTTACGAAGCCGTTCTTGTATATATTCGTGTACGGACTTGTTGAATAGTAAGATTAACATAACAAGTATAAGGTTGGCGTGTATTATGTAACGCTCATATCTCCTGAATGAAATGCTTTGTTATAAATATACTAATATTGGTAATTTAAGTATCGTGTCAATGTTATCCATTTGTATTTATTCTTAGATA
>CAKOGK010000198.1:0-29372 GCA_933534255.1 Iphiclides podalirius | reverse complement strand
ATGCTAGCTCAACAGAAGCCAACGGAAACTGGCACTTATGAACACCTGCACGAAGTTTCCAACCGCTATATATTGACCTCCAGGATCTGCCCTGTAAACAATCTCCAGGAAGCGCATGCCCTGCAGCCCTTGGCAAGCCAGGCAAGGGAAAATAGAGCCAAGATAAAAGCGCAAGGAAGATCGCCTTGGCCTTTACAGGGGATTATTTAAAGGCCCATGTCTGGGATCGTTGACCAGGCAAATGAACGGGCAGACACGCTTTGCAAAAGAGGGCCGCATTGTAGATTAAAACGAAAGCAGGACTTATGAAGTTGTGGTGCCCGATTTCATTTGTCAAGAGCACAAATCCTTGATGAATCTTCTCTTGACGAGTGGAATAGGAGATACACAGAAGGATATACAGCTTCCAATCAAGAAGATATTCTTCCGGACGTGGTCTAGTGCTACCCTATCGTAGAAAAATTACATGGGACCCGATAACGACGCAATTCCTGACAAGTACCCCTAGTCCGAGACGGGAAATCCGTGGGTAATAAACAATCAGCCATGATTCTAGCAGACGCCTTTTTCCCTGCAGATAGCGAAGAAGAGGATAACGCGGATCATCAAAGTATAAGAAGCATGGCAAAATCGGTCAATCTGAGGACGCATGGTGAGACATGCGATCCCCCATTCACCGCAGAAGAACTTCTATGGTCCGCGTCTAGCTTCAGCCCGAAAAAGGCTCCTGGAATCGATGGGCTTACGTCGGACATCTGCATGGCGGCCGTCACTCTAAACATCGAGCTCTTTCTGGCTATTGTCAACAAGTGCCTCCAGCTTGCTTGCTTCCCTAAGAGGTGGAAGGAGGCGGTGGTGGTCGCGTTGCGGAAGCCGGGGAGAGAGAACTACACGCACCCAAAATCGTACAGACCCATAGGTCTCCTGCCAGTTCTAGGCAAAATAGCAGAAAAGATGCTTGTGCGAAGAATCCGATGGCATACCACCAAGGCCACCAGCTTAAAACAATATGGCTTTATGCCTCAACGGAGTACAGAGGACTCCCTCTATGCCATGATGCAGCTGATTCGGGATGAATTAAGAAAGAAAAAGCTCATCGTGCTAGTCTCATTGGACATAGAGGGAGCCTTCGACAACGCTTGGTGGCCGGCCATACGGTGTAGACTGGCGGAGACCAGCTGCCCGGTGAACTTGAGACGCCTGGTAGACAGCTACCTGGAGGACAGGGTCGGTCCGTGTTAGGTTCGCTGGGGCAGAACACCGTAAACAGACAACGAAAGGTTGCGTGCAAGGCTCAATTGGGGGACCCACCATGTGGAATCTCCTGCTGGATCCCTTGTTGTGGGGAGTAGAACAAATGGGAGAACATTGCCAGGCGTTTGCGGACGATGTGATCCTGATTGTCTCCGGAGACGAGGCCCTAGACGTTCAACGGAGGGCCAACGCCGTCCTCGCGCATGTCTGGAGCTGGGGAGTCAGAAATAAATTACGATTTGCGGCAAATAAAACCAAAGCCATGTTAATAACAAATAAATTAAAGTATGACTCCCCGGCTCTCGAAATGGGCGGGGAGGCGATTGGGTACTCGGAGGACGTCAAAATACTGGGGCTCACTCTGGACAGTAAGCTAACTTTTAACAAACATGTCGATCAAATATGTAGGAAGGCCCAAAATATCTATGGCCAACTGTCCAGAGCGGCGAAGATCCACTGGGGGCTAAACTCGGACATAGTCAGGACCATCTATACGGCGGTGGTGGAGCCGGTTCTTCTATATGCGGCGAGCGCTTGGGCACCAGCCACTAATAAAGTGCAAGTGAAAAAGAAACTTAGCCTGGTGCAACGTGGCTTCGTGCAGAAGATAATCAAGGCCTATAGAACGGTGTCACTAAACTCGGTCCTCCTACTCGCCGGGATTCTTCCACTGGACATTAGGATCAGGGAAGCGGCCTCATTGTATGAGGTGAAGAGAGGCCATTCCAGGCGGGTGGTTGGTGACCGGGAAGTGGAGATACCAACACCGTTCGTGGAGATGCCACACCCTGCGGCTCAAATGGGGCTGCACTTCATAAGCCTGGAGGATGGTGCACAAGTGGACCAACGAGAGAGCATGTATATGTACACGGATGGAAGTAAAATTGAAGGGAAGGTTGGTGCATCGCTCTCCGTTTGGAATGGGGATGTGGAAACCTTCCAAAAAAAGATCAAGTTGGGACACTTTTGCACCGTCTACCAGGCGGAAATGCTAGCTCTGCTTGAGGCCACTAAAATGGCGCTCCAAACCCCTGCACGAAGCTACAAAATATACAGCGACTCTAGATCTGCCCTAGAAACAATCTGTCGCTGGGATACCTACCACCCCATGGCCGTGGAGGCGAGGGGGAATATCGCGGAGATAGTTCATCGAGGTGATTCCTTCGTCCTCCACTGGATTAAGGCACATGTGGGACACGTAGGCAATGAAAGGGCAGACTTCCTAGCTAAAGAAGCCGCACTTAAGTCGAAGAAAAAACCGGATTATGAAAGATGTCCGATCTCATACATCAAAAGGCAAATCCGGCTGGAGTCAATTGTCGAATGGAATCAACGATACAGGAATGAGACCACAGCCTCCACTACGAAGGCATTCTTCCCAGATGTGACCGACGCCCATCGCATCATTAGGAAGATCGACATGAACCCGACATTAGTACAAATATTCACCGGACACGGCGGATTTGCGGAATATCTGCATCGTTTTCGCTGCAAAGACAGTCCAGCATGCGAGTGCGATGCAGATAAGACGCAGAACGTCACTCATATCCTAACAGAATGTCCTATGTATGGTATGGAGCGAGTCAACTTTGAAATAAAAGTAGGAAAACCAGTTACAATAGAAAATCTCCCTAAACTGCTTAATGAAAATAAATCTAGAGACGATTTCTTACAGCTTTGTAAAATAGTGGTACGTAATACGTGTAAGAGAAATAAATAAGTAAGTAACAAAGGGACATTGTATGTATAACTAGGGTATACTGTAAACAATTCCCACAAACAAGGTAAAATATATGTATATACTTGAAAGCAAAATAAAATTAGTATAAAATGTTATTAATTAAGTTAGATCAGATAAGATATAATAAAACAACATATAAATGACTAGATTAGCTAACTAGAAACGTAAAATGTACAACTTAGGAAATAAGAAAGTATTGAAAACTATAAGACGTAAAATATAAAGAACATATGATAAACATGAGAAAACAAAGTTTGTAAAGCTCAGGCTTCCATACTAAATGTAAGTCGACATTGTTAAAGATATTATCATTGTAAGAATATATTATTGAATAAGAAGAAGATAAAGAAATTAGAAAATAAGCATAGAAATATAAGAAAAGAAGAAAATAGGCGAAAACTAAAAAAGTGCTACATATAGGTAATCTAGCATGTAAGAAATTCTAACAAATAAGAGCCACTGTATATACATGATATTTAGAAAAGAACATCGTACTAATCAGTATGAAAAGAGCATCTACGATCGAACAGGTCCTTGATCCTACATGTCAGGGGAATAAGAAAGAAAAAAAAAAAAAAAAAAAAAAAAAAAAAAAAAAAAAAAAAAAAAAAAAAAAAAAAAAAAAAAAAAAAAAAACCTAACCTAACCTAACCTAACCTATTGTGCGCACCATGTTGTTTGCGGCGGCACCTATGCGGTTGGCTAGCTTCGACTTGAGGTCTTTTGCTGCTTCTGTGTTTGTGGTGATCACCAAGTCGCTTGCCGCGTCGACATTGTTTACGACCCATGTTGATTTACCACAGCCTGGAACCCCGTTTACCCAGGTTATTTCTGGTGTGTCCCAGTTGCGCCAAGGATTCGTCGATTCGACAGTTTCCATTATTGATTCGGCTGTTGCCAGGATCCTATCGTCTAACATAACCTTGGTGCACCGGGCAGTCACAACTATGTGGTCACCTGGCGGAGTCGCAAACACCGGTTTACCTCTTTTCTCCGTTTCTTTCTTTTTCATCCATAATAGGCACAAAGCCAGCAGACTCGCAGTATGCCACCATGTAATTGTCAGCCATTTTGCCACATACGACATTGGATGTTTTGTTGTCGTATATGGCGGCTTCAGCCTCCTCAAGTTTAACCCTTAGCAATTCCTCGACTCCAAGGTGGTAAGTGTGCAAGATATCCTTGCACTTTGCGAGGTTCGCTTGTGATGTTGCTTTTATTAGGGCTATGTACTCTAGGAAGGCGTTCAACATGTGGTCTCTAAGTCCTGTTGGTTGTTTTAGAGGTGGTGGATGTATATTTATTTTCCCGGGTGTTCTGGGTGGCTGGATCTTACAGTATGGTCTTTTTGGTGGAGCTCTTGATGGACTGCCCAGTATGGCTCTTGTTGTGTCCCCTGCTTGATTAAGTTTGCGCCTGCTTGAATGGGCTATTTCCGCGATGTTTTTTTGCTGCGGCGCTGAGTGCCTCAAGCAAGGGACTTGCCTCTCTTTTTTTTTTTTTTTTTTTTTTCCATTTTTATGAGTCTCCCGTGCCCGCCTTCACTGGCTATTTTTTCTTGAAGACGGTCTGACCCGCTTTGCGTTTCTGGATTTGCAATGGGATGTCCCCAGCAGTCGACATAAGTGGCTGCAGCTGTGAAGTCGTGTTTGAGGAGATAGTTGAGGTTTTCTCCTCTGTTCTCGTACACGACGACCTCATGACATTCTGAGGCTTTGACACAGCCGATGCGATCGGCCACCATGCCTTCCTCATGTAGGACGTGCATTGCGTCCACGCTTATAACGCGGGGGACCGTATCTTCGTCCTTCTCCCTCCCTCCCAGCTGTGACAGCAGTGAGCATGCTTGTGTGAATGGGGTTTTGTCCTCCTTCCATGCGAATAACAAGACGATTTTGCCTTTAGTTCTTAGTATTCGGCACTTCTGGTCTGCGACAGTCACCTCCATCAACGCGTCATAGTGTTTGCGTCTCATGCTCGTTCTGAACGTGCTGCCATTCAGCAGGGATGCAAGTCCGGGAGAGATGGAGATATATTTGTTGCCAGTGGCCACACAAAAGCTTATTCCTAGGCGTTCAGTGTTGTTGTCCATGAAGAGCGCCACTCCTCGGGTCCTTAATCCCGGTTTTCCCACAACTCCGTTGTCTAGCAGGCTTTTTATGGTGGCTTGGTGGCTTGGATTTTGGGTTTTGATTTGCTCTCTGTTACTCGGCTGACTTACGTTTTGGCTTATTGTTTGGGTGGGTGCATCTATGGTCTTGTTCCTTTTTGTTACCGTCTGATAGATTGTTGCGGCGTAATTTAGGAAAAGTTCCCTTGTTGTTTCCTCGTCCATTAGTGAGTGAAGTTCTGAGGATTTTAGGCAGATCCCTAGTTTGTACTCGAGGTTAAGACGAGCCCTTGTAAAGCGAGGGCATTCCAGCAAGATGTGGAATATGGACTCACTGACATCAGGGTCGCATTCACAGCTAGGGCTGTCTTTTAGCCTAAATCTGTGAAGGTACTCCGCATGTCCACCGTGCCCCGTCAAGATTTGTACCAAAGTCGGCGTCGGTTTAACCTTCCTCATTGCTTTGTATGCGTTAGCAATGTTCGGAAGGAATTTTTTTTGTTACCGACGCGGTACCGGAGGTTCCGTAACGGTCCTGCCAAATGCAGACAGTTTCCTCCCTGATCTTTTTCTTGACATATGACAGAGGGACTTTGTCGTAGTCCATTTCTGCGCTGTCCTGTAAGGCCGCCGCTTTTGCTAGCTCGTCCGCCCTCTCGTTTCCGGGTGTGCCAATGTGTGCCCTTATCCAGAACAATCTTACGGTTCTTCCTTGTTTTTGGATTTCCCCTATACACTTTTGAATTTCTTGTGTTAGGGGATGACTCACCTTTGGGTTACTCAGTAGCTCGAGTGAGGATCTTGAGTCACTCAAGATGTTTACCACTGTTTCCGTGGATAATTTAGCTAACTGAGTTGCCCGTAATAGAGCGAGTAGCTCCGACTGGAAGACTGTGCAGAAGGAGTCCAACTTGAAGGTGGCGTGTTGGGTTTCCTTACCGTCGTTCCACCAGGTTAAGGCTGCACCGACCCTCTCTTCTATTTTACTTCCGTCGGTATAGATTTGAGGGCGGATACTTGGTGAGATGATGTTGGTTCGTCTTCCAGTAGGGTATACTCTACTCTTGTGAGTTGGGAGGGATGTGGAGAGCTCAAGTGATGCGGTGTTTGCTCTAGCTCTTTCGCCGGGGGGGAGGTAATCTGTCAGCTTTCTCCTCTTGGTTTTGTAGAGGTAGGCTGATTCCCTGATTCTCAGGTCGAGTGGGAGTAAGCCCGAGATGGCCATTGCGGAATTGAGCGAAACCGTGCGATACGCCCTGCAGATTTTTAGTGCAAAGCCCCTCTGCAGCGTGTCAAGTTGTTTTCTGACCATCTGCAGCTCTGTTGCTGGGTACCATGCGCTTGAGGCGTACATCACTATAGGCTCTATGACTGCTACGTAGATCGTTCTGGTTATCTCACCGTTGAGACCCCAGGTCACCCTCGCTGCACAAGCCAGTTGTTTATATATATCTGCTGCCTTTTTGCAGACTGCTGCAACGTGGTGTTTGAAGGTGAGTCTGTTGTCTATGGTGAGACCTAGAATTTTTATTTTGTCTACTATGTCTACTCTTGTACCAGACATTCTTACTGTAGGGGTTGCGTTTTTGAGTTTTTTAGTGACTACCATGGCGTTGGTCTTGTGGGGGGCGAAGCGAAGCTTGTTTAGTGTTCCCCACTGTATAACCTTATCGAGGACTTCGTCTGCTCGGCCCTCAAGATCACTCACTGAGTGCTCCGAGAAAACAAGCACGACGTCGTCCGCGAATGCCTGGCAGTGCACTTTTTCTTTAGAAAGGTGATTCAGTAGCGAGTCCAGAATGACGTTCCAAAAGGTCGGTCCTCCTATAGATCCTTGGACGCAGCCCTTAGTGGTTTTCTTCCTAAAACTCGCTCTGGCGTAGTTCACAACCACTTCTCTGTCTGTTAGGTACGAGCAGACCATTTTGTAGAGGTTGTTTGGGCACTTTTTCTTGGCAAGTTGAAGTTTGAGCGCGGGCCACCATGCGTTATCGAAGGCGCCCTCTATGTCCAGTGAAACAACCAGCACGATCTTTTTGAGATCTGCTTGCTGCCTAATATGCGTCACCAGATCGTAGAGGGCGTCCTCGGTTCCGCGCTGAGGCATGAACCCGTATTGTCTTGAGTTTAGAGTTGGCATGACGTACCATTGGATTCGGCACACCATTAATTTCTCTAATATTTTACCTAATATAGACAGAAGGCCTATGGGTCTATACGACTTAGGTTGAGAGTAGTCGTCTTTACCCGGTTTCCTGATGATGACCACGTGGGCGACCTTCCACTGTTTTGGGAAGTAGGCCAGTTTGAGGCATTTGTTAGCAATGGAGAGAAATACTTCCCTGTTGCAGTTTATGGCCGCCAAGCAGATGTCTGCTGTAAGCCCGTCTGGTCCTGGGGCTTTTTTGGGATTTAGTGCCTTTAGCACGATCTCTAGCTCGACATCCGCAAATGGTGGATCATCATCCTTAAGGTCTAGAAGTATCCCTTCTGTCATTTGCCTGATTTTTCCTGTGACTTTGCTGGTCTGTTGTCACATCATCATCAGGGTAGAATGTATGTGCCAATAGCTTTGCCGACTCAGTTGGAGATAGTGTTTCTCCTGCGTTGTCCCGTAGGAGCATGTCCTCCTGTCTTTTGGACGTTTGTCTAATAACTCTATAGATTTTGTCCCACATGCTCTCTTTTTCCTGAGTCGTGCAAAACTCTTTCCAACTTTCTGTCTGTGCCTCCTCTGTTCTCTTTTTGTATTGGTTCTTAGCCTCGAGGTAGTCTTCGATGACCGACTGCCTCCGTGTTGGTGCCGCGTTCTTTATTCTGCGTTTTTTCCTCAGAACCTCTTTTTTTTAGATTTTCTAATGACTTGGACCACCAAGCTGGTGCGGGTTTTTCCCTTCCTTGGCATATTTCAGGGATTGCTTCTCCGCAAGACTCCTGAATGCATTTTATGTATGCCTCAGTGATGGCTTCCAGTTCCTCTGGCGTCTTGACACTTTTGACGCGTCTGGTGTGATGTTATACTCCGCAAGTTTGAGTCCGAGATGTGTTGCGAAGTCTGACCATTTAGCCTTCCTTGTGTGATATTTGCGCGTTGTGCAAAGCCGAAGGTCTTGTAGACTTGCTCCTGTGCGCAAGGTGAAGGTTATGGCGTTATGGTCCGAGGTGGTGATGCTTCGATCCACACTCCAATTCTCAATCCTTCCCAGCAGTGGTGTACTGCAAGCAGTGACATCCACATGCTGGAGCAAAGTTTCCCGTTTCTGTACGCCTCAAACGTTGGTGTGTCTCCTGTGTTGAGGATATGGAAGCCGTTCTCGTCTAGGAAGGAACTGTATGCCGCCCCTCGCTCGTCTTCCTTTTCACTGCCCCACCATTGGCTCCAGGCGTTTACGTCCCCTCCCACAATGATGTTGTTTGTGTTGAGTTTGACGCAAGCAGCCTGGGTCCGCCTTAAGTAAGGTTCTATCTCGTGATCCCCTTCAAAGTATACCGACACTAGTCCTCCTAGGCTCATTGTACCGGTTACCAGCACAGCCGCCGCTTCTGTTTCGGTTACCAACTGAGGGTCATGGATCACCTCAAGTTTGTTCCCGAATATGATAATTGCGGCTTTCACTGGTTTTTGCCGGTTTAGGCTGCATTGGATGATTTGCGTACCTGGATACTGCTTCATGACGCCAGTACTTCCCACGTAGGGCTCTTGTACCATGGCGACCAGTACGCCGGTGTCCATTGCAGCGCGAACCAGTTCTACTGTGGCAACCTGGGATCTCTGGAGATTGGCTTGGATGAACTTTATTCCGCCTTGGTCGCCCTTAGCAATAACTTATGCGAGAACGCGCTATTGCATCCCACTTTTGCCAAATTTTGCAGTCTTTGTTGAAGGCGTTGTGTGCCAAGTCGATGCCCTCTGGATGGGATGATTCTTTGCAGTTTTTGCACATTGGAGGTAAGCCCTCAAGTCTACTGGGACATTTTTCCCACTTGTGGGCCCCTCCGCAGTGGCTGCTGCAGAGCTCATCTTTTTCTTGGCACACACCTCTAGTATGCCCAAAGCCAAGGCATTTGGTGCATTGCACAAGAGGCGAGTGGTCTAAAATTGGCCTTCTTTGGAGACCTATGTATATTTTTCCTTCGTCTATTAGTCTCCTGTAGACGGATGGCGAGAGCTCTAGTACAGGGTGGCATTCTAATGGATTGCGCGCCTTCTTCCTGTACTTCACTCTCAACACACAGGTCTTCGTGTCAATGTCTTGTAATAGATGTTTGTTTTGACTAATAATATTTTGAACAATTTCGGCATCTGAGTGGTATGCCAGCACGTCCCGCACGATTGCCAGTGGGGTTATTGGCTTTGGCGACTTCGGCTTTTAGTTCTTTGTTTTGCCGAATTTTGGTTTGGATTAGGTCCAAGTCATGTTTGCTCCCGCAGCTCAGGACGATTTTTTGATTACGCGCCTTCCTCACCCTTTCCACCCTGGCACCCGTTGTTTTTGTGTCCAGGGCTTCCCGTATAATGTCAATGACGTTCTCCCCGGTTTTTTTCGGGTCTGTCGATGACACTATAAGCGTGTGGTTGGGTTTTGGAGGTGGTGGAGTGGCCGCCACTCTGGCGTAAGAAGGCTTCGGTTTGCCTTCAGGTTTGGTGGCTATTCCCATTTCCGTCGCCAGGTTGACGGCCGTGTGATCCGAAGATCTATTTCGGTGTTCCCTTAACGTCCTAAGCTCCGAGCACATTATTTCAATTTTTTCCTGAAGGGGATTAATTTTCCTGTTCAGCACTTCCTCATTTATGGAAGCTGCTGTGGGATCGATGGCTTGCTGTTGTTTTGCCTGATCTTTTACTTCCTCCACTAGCTTCCTGAGGTTCGCAATTTCAGTTATGCCGTCATTAGTTGGGGAAGGAAGCGCCTTCTCCATACGCTTTAGGGTCTTGTGGCTGGACTCTATTTGTGCAAAGGTCTTTTCGCACATTTTTTGCAAGGTGGAGCGCATCTCATTTGTATTATTCGATAAGATCTCCACCTTGCCTTGTAGAGAGGAAATGTTTGCGGAGTTCTTGGCCGCTGCGTCATCTTTAGCGAAGTCCTGGAGGGCTTTGATCCGCTTTTCCTGTTCTTTGAGTCCACCCTGGATCTCACTGATTTTCCTGAATGGCTCCTGGGTTTCAAAGTCCAGCCAACTGCGTATGTTTTTGGCTTCCGTCAAGGTATTCTTGATTTCTTTTCTGGCACTATCCAGATCTGAGGCCAGTTCTTTTATCAGCCCCGTCACGGTCTTGGTGTGGGCGCGCTCTACTCGCATTAGTTCTTGTGCGCTGCGAGTGCGCTCCTTCTCCAGGTTATATTTATGTCGGGACCTGGAGTCCGATAGTGCCAGTACCATTTCGTAGAGGGACTGCAAGCACTCGAGTGCCGTCTGCTTGCACTCCCTCTTCATGTTACCGGCGCATTCTAATGCCTCCTTCCCTTTGAGGAGCATTTCGTTGGCTTCCTTGGTTGCCATATCCATCTCTACGCCAAGCCGCCTGCTGGAGTTTATCAATAAACTCATTCTACCCCTTTCCGGAATTTCGGCTGTGGGAGACTCAGGAACGGAGTTTACCGATGATGACTCGTCGTCGGAGATGATTGGACGAGGGTTGTCTTCCTCCAGGCTCCAGTTGGTGACTCTCTCCAGAGCTGTCTGGAGCGGGTCCGGGGCAGTGGCGAAGGTCGTTGTGGAGTCGCCACGATCGCTGGTTGATACCTTTGGCTTTGTGGTTTTTTTTAATACTTTTTCCCGCAGCGATCGCGGGGCTCGGGGAGGTGGAACAGGATTTAGGGTCCTGGATGTCACTTCGGAAGCCTGTGGTGCCGATTTGTGTGATGCTGACATTGTAATTAAGATAGTATGTAAAAATAAATAAAGTTAAAACCCTTTTTTTTTTTTTTTTTTTTTGTTTTTTTTTTTTTTTTTTTTTTTTTTTTTTTTTTCGGTTTCTGATGGGGCCAAATTATAGGACTTCCAGTCCTCTTTCAAATGACCCCAAACACGATCGGTGTATCTCAACTGGTTCCCGAGATATAGCCCGCGGGGGTGAGGCAGCCTCGAGGGGGGGAAGGGGGGGGGGGGGGGGGGGGGGACTTTCGTGGGGGTGTGATTAGAGACTAAAAAAAAAAAAAAAAAAAAAAAAAAAAAATGGGGGGGGGGGGGTTGGGGGGGGGGGGGGGGGGTTAATTTTCGAGGATGGGGTAAGTGGAAAGGTCTCCAAGTTCTGGTTAAAATGAGCCCAAACTTGGGAGGAATAGGATTCAGTTCCAGGGAGATCCCTCAAGGCTTACCCTCAAGGCTCAGGTGGCGAAGGCGTCAGCTTCAGGTCGCAGACCTAGGTGATTCCTCGGGCCGGCTTCGGAGTCTTCAGTCGCGTCCGTGTGACGTGCTTTCAGCACTGATACCGCGTGCTCACCGCGTGGTTCAATATGGCACGTGCTTTTAGGTTATTTTTTTCACACAATTCGGACGCCGATAACTTCCTCAATTCTGGATGGATTTTGAACCTTTTTTCACCGGCAGTTGCAGATTTTCGAGGACTTCCTGGTGATCTTATTTGTTTTTGGAAACCTTTAGATCCTGCGAAGTTATTTCTTGCTGAAGTTCCCGCTTTGTCCCGGATGAACCCGGTAAGATACAACTTTGCACACTTAAAACCTGTTTAGTCACTTTGTTGCGCAACTTTTGACGGCACTTCCACTCGCGTAGCTCAAAAATTGCAGTGTGTAGCAATTTTTTCGTTGGAGCTTATTGTGTTGTCGACCACGTATTAATGCGTACTGGTTACGCTGGTGACTCCATACTGGATTATAATTTAAAAATGGCAATCCGAGACATAGGCGAACGCAGCGGGATTACAATCCGGACAGCGCAGCGGTTAGCAGCTAAAATTTAAGATCAAAGAGAGCCCTGCCGACTCTTTTGGGTAACTGCATGGCATTCGGAAGTCTCGGAATGCACGTAGCATAAGGACTAGAATAATTATATACATATATTGTAATACTCCATGTAGCACTCTTGTATAATTTAAAAAAAAAAAAAAAAAAAAAAAAAAAAAAAAAAAAAAAAAAAAAAAAAAACAAATACTAGCTTATAAGTACAATACTAAGTATAACATATAAATTATATAACATAAAAAATAAAAAAAAATAAAAAATAATAAAAAAAATAAAATAAAAAAAAAAAAAAAAACAAAAAAAAAAAAAAAAATAATAAAAAAATAAAAAAAAAAAAAAAAAAGAGAAGAATTATACCAAATAATTACCTTAATATTAGAGTAAGTTAAATAAGTAAAAATGTAACAAATACTAGCATATAAGTTCACTACTAAGCATAACATATAATTTATATTAAAAAAAAAAAAAAAAAAAAAAAAAAAAAAAAAAAAAAATTATCCTCACTGCTGTAGCTGTAACTTTTAGTTTTAGTTGATGTAATTAAGAGAGTACGCAACAACGCTGTATTAATAAAATTACGCAAGTTTTTAAAAAAGGTACGGACCAAGTGTCTGTAGAGTAGAATTTATTTAAAAAAAAAAAAAAAAAAAAAAAAAAAACCTAACCTAACCTAACCTAACCTAACCTAACCTAACCTAACCAAACCTAACCTAACCTAACCTAACCTAACCTCGGCGGACCTGGTCTGTGGCTCCGCCGCTCACCACGTTCGGCCGCGGAGGATAGGGAGAACGGCGCACCGCAATACCGACACTCCTCTCCCCCCGCGGCCCCACCACAGCTGTATCAGCATCTGTCATGATTCCCCAGGAAGTGGAAGGAGGCAGTTGTCGTCGCCCTGTGAAAGCCGGGAAAAGAATCCTATACGCATCCAAAAGCCTACAGCCCGATAGGTCTCCTGCCAGTTCTCGAAAAGATCTTAGAGAAGATGTTGATAAGACGGATAAAATGGTACACCACTCCAGCTATCAGCAAGAAACAATATGGCTTCCTCCCACAGCGTAGCACGGAGGACTCCCTCTATGACATGATACAGCTTATTAGATCAGAGATAAAACATAAAAAACTAATAGTGCTTATATCACTGGACATGGAGGGGGCCTTCGACAATGCTTGGTGGCCTGCCATTCGCTGCAGGCTAGCGGAGACCGCGTGCCCGGTAAATCTGAGGCGTATGGTAGATAATTATCTTGAAGATAGAACAGTACGCGTCAGATATGCCGGAGCTGAGTGGCAAAAAGAAACGTCCAAGGGATGCGTACCGGGCTCCATCGGAGGTCCAACTCTGTGGAACCTCCTTCTGAATCCCCTGCTGCAAGAGATTGCAAGAAAGGGTGAGCATTGTTAGGCGTTTGCGGATGACATACTACTAATATTCTCCGGCGAAACAGCACGGGAAATTCAAGAGAGGGCTATCTCCATACTCGACATGGCCGGAGAGGCATTGGAGTACTCTCGAGAAATTAAGATCTTGGGCCTCACCCTGGATAACAAGCTAACTTTTAATACGCATATAGAAAACACCTGTAAGAAAGCACAAAAAATATACAAACAGTTAATCAGGGCGGCGAAAATCAGCTGGGGATTAAACTCTGAGGTAGTGAGGACTATTTACACGGCGGTGGTGGAACCGATTGTTCTGTACGCGGCAAGTGCTTGGGCACCGGCCACCAAAAAGGTACAAGTAAGGAAAAAACTAAGTCTGGTGCAACGTGGCTTTGTGCAGAAAATAATAAAAGCATACAGGATCGTCTCTCTAAACTCGGCCCTACTACTTGCCGGACAACTGCCTCTTGATCTCCGGATTCAAGAGGCAGCCCCTCTTTATGAAATAAAGAAGGGACATAACCGGAGGGTGGTGGGAGACCGGGAGGTGGAGAGGCAATTTCCATACAAAGAGACGCCTCACCCAGCTAAACTGGTGGGGATGGGATACTCATGCATGGGAAGCGGTGCGGAGGAGGACCAGAATGGCCATACATCGGTCAACATCTACACAGATGGTAGTAAAATAGAGGGGAAAGTGGGCGCAGCGCTATCTATATGGAATGGCGCCGTAGAAATAAGTACTCGGAAAGTAAAACTGGAAAACTTCTGCACGGTGTTCCAGGCTGAGCTCCTGGCCCTAACTGAGGCGTCAAAAATAATAGTCAAAAACTCTGCACAAAGCTACAGAATCTATAGTGACTCCAGATCTGCTCTGGACACAGTGAGCCGGAGTGATTCCCTTCACCCCCTGGGTGTTGAAACCAGGCAGAACATCGCCAAAATCCTAGAACAAGGAAAAATCCTTGAACTTTTTTGGGTCAAAGCCCATGTGGGGATGGAGGGAAATGAAAGAGCAGACAAACTAGGCAAGGAGGCCGCGCTCAGGACAAAAAGAAGACCAGACTACGATCTCTGCCCGATTTCGTACATAAAGAGGAAAATCCGCATGGAAACTCTCGAAGAGTGTTTCCTAAGTTACTGTAAATACATTAGTAAAAAAATAGCAAATAAAACTAAGTAGACCAAGGGAATTGGCTACATACATGCTTATATGTATAGGGCACAATCTCCAAAACCTGGAAAAATGAAGAAGTATATTAATTATTTTTTAAATAAAACAGTTATGATTACTCAGATAATTAAATTTTCAATAATTATTCTAGCTTGTTACATAATTTTAAAAAAAAGGTGAGTCTTTCAATTAGGAAGTTTTTTTTGTTGAAAACAGGAGTTTTTTTTTCTGTTTTTTTTTCTTCTTTAGGAGTTATTTTTCAACAGTTGGTAACACTGAACTGCGGCCGGTTATTATTCATGTATTTTATTCGGTTATGTTTCATTATTCATCATTTTATTTTGTTATACGTTACGGAAAAACATTAATATTGTATTTACAGGTAAAGACAGCAACGCAAATTTGCATTCTTTTCCTCACCTGAAAATGATAGTGACAGAGTTAAAACATGGATTCAATCGATTGGAGGAAATGTACTGATTTTGGATAGCCAAAAATAATTTAACGTTAATAATTTACTAAACGGCACCAGACTCGAAATCATTCATAACAAAGATTATAAAAAAAATAGCGAGTGAATATAATAAAAAACGAAATAAAGTTCGCAAAACACATTTTTGTATTTTATTTACTATCCAAAAATAACATCTAGGAAGCATGTATCCAATTACAGTTGTCTATTCAATTCATATACACTATATAGAAAACTGTAGAAAATGGTTAATTAGTATAGGTTATTTAGATCTGAACTTGTAGTTCGGTCCAACATCAAGAGATGGCGCTGTCTCACGGGGATGCCGATGACTCTATATTAATAATGTACCTACTCTTTGGCATAAACTGTCAATAAAGTACGGATAACGGACGGAATGACTCCACCATGATGTTCATAATCACGGCATGGAATCTTTGAACAAAAAAATTAGACCGTATTAAGACAATAAACAAGCGGTAGTAGTCTAGAATATGACATTTCTTTTTTTTTTTTACTTATTGTACTAAGGCTACTCGAAGAATTCTGCCAACAATATTAAGACGATGATAAATAAAAAGATATTTATTATGATTAATTAATGTTCACTCGGAGAATGTTAATTGTGAAGAAACTTCAGGAGAAAAAATTTTAAAATTAAAAAAAAAACTTTTTAGACCTAAACCAAAGTAAAAATTTGTCTCGGAAAGATTCCGAAAATATTCAATCGGCTAAACATAATGGCTATCGTGCACTCTCGTGCATTTAATGCGGGATGAGTTGTGAAAAAATGTTTGAGTAAATTCAGCTGTGTGAAATGTAAAAACTGTTTGTCCCAAAATAATGTATCTTCTATCCACAAATGGATTTCTCTCATAGAATATAAAGAACTTAAAAATAAACAAAAACTAACCTATCCCTCAGAATTTGCCGTTACGCTTTTTTCTTATATTGTCAAAGAACGAATATTTAGAATTGAAAATAATTGCGAACGAAATTTCAAAAGAAGTACTAATGAAATAAAATTTAAATATTCATTTGATTTCTTATTATCTGAAAATTACAAAGAGACTCTGCTTCGTTATTTAGTTTCCATCACAATCAAATTATCTGAGATTAACTGGTGTATTATCAAAAATAAAATTTTAAAAGTAATTGATTTAATGCGCCTCAACGATCGTTTACCGCCTATGCAAAGTAAAGCACTTGAAAAATATAGAAAATAGTTAAAAAAGAAAAGATTGAATAAATAGTATAAATGCTGTTTTATTTTAAAATCCTAATGACAATCATCATTATTTTTATTTGGGACGCCACTTGTGTAGACACTTTGGCTGCCTCTCATTTAAGGGGTACTTCGGTCAGGGCCAGGGTGGCATCGGAGGCAGCTGAAGTAAGTAAATGGCGCAAATATGAGTCTTTATATTTAGATATGTATTTGTGCCATTTGCTGTTGAAACTTTAGGTCCGTGGGGTCTTCGCACATCAAATTTTTTTAAAAGTTTATGTCCTAGGCCTATATATGCTATATATTAAAAAACAGCGGCCTTCTATATATTAAAAAAATCATAAAAAATTGACCAGTGCAACATTGATTTTTAACAAATATTACGGATTAAAGTAAAGTTTCACGTTACTTTAATCTTATTTGAAATATTAATATATATAATTTTTAAAACGCCGATCAGCGTCTAGTGACGTCATCCCTGTTTTGCCAGCCTAGAAAGGTTAACATTGGAAAGGTAAACATTGTTTTTTTGCGAAATTTAATTGTATTTTTGAATAAAAATGGAGATTGGGATTATAAAAGCAGATTGAGATTAGAAAAGCATTTTGTTGAAAGTGCAGAGGTTTCAAGTGTAGAAATGAAAGGGATTTAAATGTTACGGTATGTATAAATCACAGTCAGACTTTGTATTTGATATTTCATTCAGCAGCTTCTACATTCAGCAGTTATTTCAGGGCAACAAGGCAATTTTGTGGCGACAGCGCTATCGGTTATATACAAATCAAAAGATATGGAGAATCATGTACGGTAAAAAACTCGAGTTACTCCGGAGCATGAAGTACTTAGTGGTTATCGTGTGACAATGGTTATAAATGAAATGCAAAGCTTGGTTCAGTCCTGCCAGTGCGAAAATTGTGCAGCCCCTGAAGGTGAAGAATTGAGGTTTTTATAAAATACAATAGTTAGTGTTTTATAGCACAGATTATGATTAAAATATCTTTCCAGGTGGGTGTAAACATGCTGCCTTATTGCTATGGTTGAACAGAACATCTGAGGAGCCTTCGACTATGTCCATCACATGTTATTGGAAGAAATCAAAATTATCTATATGGGCTTCTGGAAAATCTTTTTAAAAAGCCAAAGAAATGCGCCAGATTCCAGTCACTGACAGTTTCTCTCAAGTATCAGTTTTACATACTTTTTTATTTAGAGAAATAAATAAATGTATGTTATATACTAAAACAATAACTGTATATTTTTAGGTGGGTATTTTAAATGTGGTTAAAACAAAACATTGTCAAGAAAATATTATACCTAATATTTTTAGGATAGCAACTAAATATAAACATACATAAACTTTGTTCAGGCGTGGTTGTAAGCTTGGACTCTCCACAATCATTTCTTGGAAGATAAACAAAATGACGTCTGATCATATTAACATGGTGTTTTTCCTATTATGGTTTAAGGTAATATAGAATGTAATATAGTTTTTATTTATATACTCAATTTATGTATTTACAAAAACAAATTTTCATGCATAGATAGCATAAAGTTATATGTGAAAAGTATAACGGTGGTAGGGCCACGCAGCAGCCTCGGCTGTTGCATGAATGGGTAGGCTTGTCCGGGTAAGTACCACAACCTCACAGAAGACCGGCGTAAAGTGGAAGTATAATATTTTCGCGTTTTGTCTGGTGAGTGTGGTGGCCGGAGCCTTAATTTTCAAATATCAACGCATCAGGAACCCTCATGGGCGGCGGTATTCACAACATCAGTTGAACCGTCTGACATAAAAGAAAAAAAAACATTTTCTATTTTTACAGGTATGGAAGTATCATTGGCTCGACTCTTTATGAAGTTCCTCACTGCAAAAGTATAATTGGTTCTCTTCTGATTAAAATTATGGAGGCACCATGAAAGTTTACTTCTATTGCAATAGCTAGAAGGACAAAACTTGAAAAATTTTGGGCGCAAGATGCTTAAAATGTTATTCAGCAGAAGAAAACATTGCAATTTTCTGTGTAGTTAGGCTAAATTTTGAAAAAGTAGATGTGTATTATGTGTCATTTGATTGCAGCATCATATCTGTTTTGGATGCTGCAATGAAGTCCTGTGTAGATGCTGTATTCCCAAAATTAAAAGATTTATAATAACATTTAACCATACTTTTCAATTTTCTTAAACATTTAAAATAAAACCCTGTTTATTTAACACAGTTTTTTTATTCAATTTTAATTAAGGCTCATTGTAAATTGACAAGAAAAACAAATGATCATAGCATAGTTTACATTGGGTATTAAATAAATGATCAACACAGGCGTGTGGCTTTGGAAAATCAAACACACGCAGTCTTCTGATCTCTCTTTCAATGTGAAAAAAGGTTTGCAATTTTTTTCGAGCTTAAAACATCCTTCTTCGCACTTTAACTATTTGGGAAATTCGTTGAAGCCGATGAACACATAGGCACGAAACACGCATCAACACGGATTTTTTTCGGAACATTGGTGGTATTGTTATGATTACCTGATGTTGATTCATTGTATTATTTGTTGTTAATTTTATTTATTTATTGTACTTTGAGGTATTTATTTAAAAGAATAATAATAAATTTCTAAAAAGTCAAAACTTATGCCATGAGGCAAATTATATTATATGGCAAGTTGGTAAGGCAAGTGACAGGCAGGAGTAACGTCATCGCAATTGTAAATCCGTTGTCGCGCGAAAATTTAAACCATCAATTTGAAATCGCATTTTTTCACAATAAATTACAGTATTTTAATTTTTTTAATATACTTGTGGTCTATTCTAGATGAAATCCATTCAAATAAAACCAAAAATGAAAACATTGCATCTATCAAAATAGGGATATTTGGCCTCTTAGACGGTTTGCTTTTGCCTAAAAAAACTTATGAAAATAAAAAAATAACACGTCAAATTCTAAGTTACCGTGCTCTAATGGTTCATTGGTTGTATGAAGATTCCCGTCTGATGCATATCATCTTAGTAGTCTGTGTTCATAATGTAGGTAAACAACTTAGTGAACGTAGCTTCGTCAAAAACTTAAAATTAATCTCAATGTAATATATTTTTTCAAATACTAACTTTTTATTTGTGGTAACTTGTGAAAATTGTTTTTCATTTTAAACAACGCCATTTGTCTATTGGATGAACTATACGGAATGTGCAAGCACCATACAGATATCAAATGTATGGACTAAAAAGACGGTGCTAACGAGTGCGGTCAGCGCCGGCGGTGATGAGGTTCTAGGCGGAATGAAGCCGGGGCCGGCGGGGTCGGTAATCTATCCACAATACGTGTACATTAAGGAAATTTGGTAAAAAATTAAGTAATTAGAACGAGAATCGAGTACACAGAGCTTTCCTTAAGTATCTTTAGTGTCTCACCAGTCATAAAGTATAAAAATATGTATGTATTTATAAACTGTTAATACTTGTTTTTAATGTTGATAACCGTAGCTAAGCTATTGTCATCAGCACCGGTGATAGCGAATTTTATTCCCACACGGAACAAGTATTTGTATGACCCACAGATAATAATTCTTCCATACCTGGGTACTTGTTTCCAAGAAGGGTTGACCTGCCTGGTCGTAAAAAACCTAGCCAAAACTACTAAGAACATCATTCACATGTTGTGCCGACCCAAAAAGGTGGCATAAGGGCAGGAGGATGATGATGATGATGATGATGATAAATAAAAGACAAATTTTAGAAAGGTTGTTCATTTTATCAATATATCATTTCGTATTTACAAGAGATGCAACATCACAGAGCGGCGACGGCAGTCGCGGCCGGCGGGGCGCCGTGCACGGGCACTCGCGGCACTTGCGGCACGTGCGGCAAGTGCGGCACTTGCTGTGCGTGCGGCAAGTGCGGTAAGTGCGGCAAGTGCGGCAAATGCGGCAGGTGCGGCAGATGGGGCGGCGCCTCGGGCTCATCCAGGTCCAGCGCGGCGTCGATCATCGTGGTGTCGTGCAGCAGCTGCAGCCGCGACGCGCTGAGCGCGTTGCCCGCCCCGCGCCCCTCGCCGCGCCCCTCGCCCCGACCCTCCCCTCGACCGCCGCCTATGCACACTTCTGTGGAAACAAATATTCCGAATGTTACGCGTTGACATTGAGGAAATTCAGAAAGGTATGTGAAAGCGAACCCATATATGATTCTGTTAGTGACCTTGCAGCGGCACGGGGTCCAAGTCCAGACTGTGGTTCATGTAAGCATGTCGAGGTGCCAACTCGCCGCCTGCAAAATAAGGAAAAGTCTATATAATTGTAGCTAAGCCAAAACGTTGTTATAAAAGTTGGTTAAATTTGGCCGTACCGTCGTGCCGCAACGTGCCGAAGGTGGCGGCGAGAGCGGGCGATCGCTGGATGGGGGCGGGGGCGGTGGAGAGCACCTGCACGAAGATCGGCGGCAAGTCACCACTCTCTGCCGACAGGATGCCGCGGCTGTAGACGTGCACACCAACGGTCACATATTTCAAAAAACGAGTGTGCTTTAGACCACACGACTCAAGTACAACTTCCTCAGTCCCACCCCCTCTCTTGCCCCTACAGTAATATACGAAACGTAACTTTCGTTTTCTCTCCTTCTATGTTCACTAACTTACGACTCCCTGTCACCTTCCCGCTGCCGCCTCGCTTCGCTGGCCCGATTACCCTTTTCGTAACGCTCTCCCCAAGTGAAGCGGAAAAGATAAAGTGCTCAGAGTGAGGTACCGGTCGATGAGGCTGGGCGCGAGCGGGCCGCAGAGCACGTGCCAGCAGTTGGCGCACGCGTTCCCGCGCGAGTAGGGGTTGGGGTTGGAGACGCCGCCGCGGCTCGAGAACGAGCCCTTGATCTGAAAGGGAAGCGCGGGCGCGATGAGAGGAGGAATCGGGATCGCTCGGAGCGCGTTCGGGCGCGGGCACTCACGTCCTCGTTGGTGGTCTGGTCGGTGGAGGCTAGGTAGGTGTGGAAGCCGGCCAGGCCCAGCACCGACCAGACGGAGAGGAAGCAGACGGCCGCCACGAGCGCCGAGGCGGGCGAGGCGCGCAGCGCGTGCGCCAGGCCGGCGCCGCGCGCCAGCAGCGCCAGGTGCGCCACGGCGCAAGCGAACACGAACACCGCCAGGAAGGAGAGCGACACCACGAACGCGTAGAAGTGGCGGTAGTTGCGCCTGCCCACGCAGTTGCCCACCCAGGGGCAGTGGTGGTCGAAGCGGTCGACGCAGTTGTCGCAGAGCGAGCAGTGCGAGGCGCGCGGCGGGCGGAACATCTTGCAGGTGAAGCAGTACTTGAGCTTGACGGGGCGGCCGCGCACCAGCACCTGCTTGGGAAAAGCCCTAAGCTCAACAAAACAAATGTTATCATATTACACATCTTGGAAATTTAAACTTTTTTATATTGCTAATCTCTGCACTTAAAAACAATGTAGATAAAACACGTTAAGATTTTCGTCGGTGTGGCAATCAGTCGTTTAGCTTAGTCGCTAAAGCGTCAAGCCACTAATGCCGAAGACGTGGGTTCGATTCTCAAAGCGGCGACAATCTTTTCGCACTTTTTCTACAAGTTTTAATGTTACATATCTTTTTGAATTTTCAAAATATTTATTAAAAATTATTAATTATAATATTTATTTTTATAATCATCTATAACTATATTTATTGATTATTATTATTATTATAAAATTATACATTATTTACTTTTGCAATAATAAAAGTAATTTTATCAAATTTTTAAAATGATTATTTTTACAATGTTCTGACTTACCTCTTTATTTTCAGTAAAGAAGTTGTACTACAAAATAATTTATCTATAGAGATAAATAAAATTGGAGTGTCTGTTTGTAATATTAAAATAACCGCTTTATACTAAATGCATGCTACATATACCAAAAACCATTTTTTTAAATTTTTGATTGTCTGTCTGTCTGTTTATTTCGGCTAATCTATGTAACGGCTGGACCGACTCGGACGCGACTTCCACAGGCAGATAGTTGACGTATTAAGGAGTAACTTAAGCTACTTTCATTTTAGAAATTTTATTTTAAATTCCAGACCAAACAAAAATTTTTTTTGGTTAAGAGAAATCACTAATGAAATAATCAACCAGCAGAATTTGGCAGTCGCTTATAGTTTTCGATAAAAAATAATATTTAAAACTTGTTATTTTCACTAAATAAATCCGCCATTTTGTGTTTGACAACATGTATAAATTTGCAAATTCACACACTTCCAAATTATAACCTTCGCATTATTAAAAAAGAGTCTTTAAAAATACTTAAAGTAATCAACCAGCAGAATTTGGCAGTCGCTTATAGTTTTCGATAAAAAAAAATATTTAAAACTTGTTATTTTCACTAAATAAATCCGCCATTTTGTGTTTGACAACATGTATAAATTTGCGAATTCACACACTTCCAAATTATAACCTTCGCATTATTAAAAAAGAGTCTTTAAAAATACTTAAAGTACTGTTACACTAAAGTTTACTGGGTGGTTATAAAAAAAATAACCACGAAGGCTAAGGAGGCTTGATATTGTAAATAATAGAAAGTGCTGTAAAAGTATTTTATACAGTAGCATTACCTATGCCAGCAACTGATATTAATACCTTGAAAATCATTCCAAACCCAAAATAGACAGAAGCTCTATGTACATAACAAACAAAATTAACATAAAAGGAACTAAAGCAAAAATAAGTAATAGTTTGACTATTTCATTGAAATAGTTTGGCTATATGAAGTACTTTATAAGTAACAAAAACAGTAGATAAATCTAGGATAATGTTTTACATAACTTTCACTCATAAATTAAAAATAATTAAAAAGAAAAAAATGTCAAATCATAAAGCGCACACAATATTAATGTATTTTTAATTAATTTAATTCACAGACAATGAAAGAATATTGAAGCTATTTTGATTGAAAATTTACCAAGTTAAATACCTTCAATTATTTTCCTACATAGAGTAGAGAAATACTAACGGGGTTAGCAAAAAACTGTCCATATTGGATTAGGAATTTATTTCATAAACTTACGTGTTTTGTATTTTCTGGTGATTATCTGATAAGATAGTTTCTGCAGAAATCCATCACAAAAATCTAAAGATAAGTGGTTATACCTTTGATAAGCACGAAACTTATTATTATTTTCTTAATGTATAAACTCCTTTTAAACTTATACTAACAAAATTTAAATAAATAACACTACGTATATATTTCTGAATTCATGCGATTTTGTAGCGTAAATAGTATTTTATTTAATAAAATAAAGTTCCATAAAACTTTCTCTGTTGTGTGTTTGACAATGACAATTGACAAGACAACCTCAACTAGGAACGGGGTTGGATTTAGGTATGATGAAAAAGATTGACAAATTGAAAAGGATAGAATAAAAAATATATATATAGTACACTTTATAATTTTGATTTTAACAAGCATTAATTTACTCGTCTTGCAAGTTTATCAGTTCTTCAATATTAGTTACATCCTTAGAATTTACTTTTTTTAACATATCCTCAATGGGAATAAATAGGAATAAAACTTGTACTTAACAAGTTCCATTACAACACAATAAAATGCCGTTCTTATCTTAGCTTAGGGAATAATAAATTAATCGTACTATTAGACATCAATGAACTCTATTAACTACCTCATAGTATATAGAGTACGAGGCATGAAATTAGAGTATAAACACTATAATTATAGTACGAAATCCTACCCTGACTGAGTTACTTTCTGCGAATGTCAAAGTCAAACTATGTTATCCAAAATATTTTAGAGCGTTCAACTAAACACTCAAAATGATGAGGATATTCCTTCAGCCATTCCACATGACGAGTCGGTATGTTGTCATTATATAATGACGTCATTATTTCTACATTGTTAATACGACCGATCTGAAGAGCTGGGTTGTAGAGGACGTCTGTTATGAGAAATGCTCTATATGATTCGCAAAGAGATTTTAAAAAGAAATTCTAACGATATTTTGAAACGAATATTATTTAGACACTTTAAAATGAAGTTTTAAGTGTATTTCCGTCCGGGGAAGTACCACAACCTCACAGAAGACCTGCTTCAAGTAGGAAGAGATATACTTTTGGGCCTAGCTTTATTAAAAGATGGGTGCTGAGTAACGGCCATAACTCGATGCTTATCCTTACAATCTGCACTAAACGCCCTCGGTGAACGATTCAGAAAATGCCTAATTAAATAGAAAAGTAACGCAATCATGCTTAATAGAAAAAAAATCTTATTCCCGTTAAAATATTCACTCAACCTAAACTGTGAGTAAGCGAGGCCACAAAGATTTAGGCAATGCTCAGATTTAAACAGCACATTAAAACCACTGAATCCAGATTAATATTTTGTTCTTCCATGTTTCGTTAACATAAATAAGTAATGACCTAATTAATTAAAGTGGTCTAAAAAAATTGAAAATTTGGCACCATAATCATATTTTTTTTTTGAAGTCAGCAAGACTTATCGACGTCACGTCATCTGACGTGTGATCGACCATCATACGTCAAATATTTTTGGCATTGATAATTTTTGAATTCGTAACTATGCTAAACTTGTATTCATGGCCAAGTATTCATAATTATATTACGTTCGCATTATTTATAACATAAAAAAGCGATCTGATTTAAAAGTACACAACAAAACAGTGTATTTAATAGTTAAAATTAGTTATAAGTAACGCATTTTACTACAAAATTTAACAAAATTCTATAAAAATAAAATGTAAAGTGATGTGGGTGAAAGACCTAATCTGAATCTGAACGACACCGGAATTTATTCCGGCAAAAATGGGTATGCCTGGCGGACGACGCGAAGCTGTAACTATAGTGGCACTATGCATTGCCTGGTACACCCTCAGTTCAGCTAGTAATGTTGTAGGCAAGCTTGCGATGACCGAATTCCCATATCCTCTAACAGTGACTATGGTGCAGCTACTATCGGTGGTGGTGTACAGTGGACCAGCTTTCGCATTCTTCGGTGTGCGTCGTGAACCAGAGTTCTCGCGCCCGTATTATTGGCGGGTTCTTGTTCCTCTTGCTGTTGCCAAGTTTTTTACTACAATGTTCTCACAAGTTTCCATATGGAAAGTGCCCATTTCCTATGCTCACACAGGTAACTACATTATTAAATTATAACTTCTTAAACTCACTACAAAGTAGCCCCTTAAGTATGAATGTGATGTATTTAAAAATATAAAATGTGTTAATATTAATATCAAAACAAAAGAGAAGTAGTATAAAAATATAATTGAGACATAAAAATATACAGGGCTTTCTTTAGCGTTAGGGATTTTTAAATATTAAATTTTTTTATTTTACAAGTGCTGATATTTTGAATACTTTATGGCGTTCAGGCAAGGCTGGTAAGGTTTATTTCCAGCTATCACTGTAGGACTACTGTAGTTGGAAAATCATTAATTTTATTCTGATCTAATTGTTCTGAGAGTGGTTGTGTTCTTGGGGTTAGATTTAATTTTATTAATATCCCGAGCCAATGTTTGTAAATTACTCCAAACAAATTTTGGAATTTAAACTGAAACAATCTTTAATAAAATCCATAAATTAGTTTTATTGAAATGAGAGTACAAGTAAAATTGGTTGGCTTATATCTATGTGAGATGATGTTTCATGGCTCTTGTTCTTCTGTTAATATTTTGTCTGAAAGGCAAAATTTTAGATATTTAAGCTTGAATTTTTTAATTTCCAACTCCAACTAGTTACCTTATAACTTAGATAAGCATGGTTAACTTTCGAATAAATGGCGAAGTAAGGGGAGTTCTAGGTATATGATTATATCTCCCGCTGTATATTAATTGGGGCGGGCGGCAGTGAAGGCGACGACGCCGCTGTGGACGGCGGGGCTGGCGCGCGTGCTGCTGGGCGAGCGGCAGCCGCGCGGCGTGCAGGCGGCGCTGGTGCTGATCGCCCTGGGCGTGGCCGTCGCCTCGGCCACCGAGATGCACTTCGACGCGCTGGGGCTGGGCGCCGCGCTGGCCGCCGCCGCGCTGCTCAGCCTGCAGCACATCTACTCGAAGCGCGTCATGCGCGACACCGGCGTGCACCACCTGCGCCTGCTCCAGGTGCGCCTCTGTCGGGACTGGCGTTCGCGCGGAGCCACAGAGATATAGACCGGGACGCCGGTGCGGATGCGCAGAAGCTGGGCGGGCTGGCGCTGGTGCTGCTGCTGCCGGCGTGGGCGCTGGGCGAGGGCGGCGCGCTGTGGCGGCTGGCGCGGGGCGGGGCGGGCGCGGGGCCGCGGGTGGGCGCGCTGCTGGCGGCCGACGGCGCGCTGGCCTGGCTGCAGGCCGTGGCCGCGTTCAGCGTGCTGTCGCGCGTGTCGCCGCTGGCGTACGCGGTGGCGTCGGCGGCCAAGCGCGCCGCCGTGGTGCTGGCCTCGCTGCTGCTGCTGCGCAACCCGGCGCCGCCGCTCAACCTGGCGGGCATGGCGCTGGCGGCGCTCGGCGTGCTGGCCTACAATCGCGCCAAGCTGCGCGCGCCCCCCTCCGCCGCCGCGCACCGCCCGCTCCTGCCCGTCTGACCTTCTGGCGCCTCTCTGGAACCTCTCTTCACTCTTCAATATATCACTTTGTTAAATTACTCTTTTATTTTTCTGTCATTTCATGTCTTTCGCTTGCCGATTGTTTAAAACGTCGGGCCCCAGATAATTCATTGACCGGACAAAACACAAAATACCAATACTAGTACTTCACGCTGGTCTTCTTTGAAGTCATGACACTTAATTTTTTACTTTAAGTCATGATACTGATTGTAATTAAAAAAAAAACACAAATCTACAACTTTATTACAAATACTATGAAGTTAAATGAGATCCTTCAATAGTATCGTTTGTAAGATAAATGATTTTATGTTTATATGGAGAAAAATAGGTGAATATAAAACTAGCAATTCGCTCAGGTTCAATTTACTTTCATTGATAATTTATTAGAACAGTTAGTGTTTGTATGTCGTGATATTTCCTACACCATAGAGTGGAGGGTGGTTGGTATATGTTATTGAGCAAAATAAATTCAACTCTTACAACATACACAGGGGGGTTAGTTTTTAGTTATTGGAAGTTAAGAATGTTGCTCTGCTGAAAGCGAAGTATTATAGTTGTATAAATCGGTAAAAGTTATGTTATAACTTATCTCTAGTATACGCCATTAAGCGCACACGATTCATCGTTCTATCGGATTTCGATCTATCAGAATTAGACCCCGCTATCAAATTCAGGGCTGCATCACTACCAGATTCCACTTGGTCTTAGATATTAGATTTTTCTCATGTATAGCTCGGACGAATCGCCCAAGAAGTCGCCCGCACCGCGCGAATTTTGCAGATACGACGCGTAACATTCATAGGCTAAGGCTTGTTGAAAAAATACCTATACTTCAATATGTCGATATTTCTATCCGATTTAGTTTGATCCGATACATCGACACAAAATATTCAATATCGAAAATCGTATCAAAAACTATATTTTTTCCAAATTCGAATCTGGCACAGATCCGTAGGTGTTTCGGCTTCCTCTGTCTCTGTGAACTCAAAAAGTGGCTTCTGCCGTAAAGTAAATCTACCGATTCCTAATAATGCTGACAGTAGACCATGTGAAATACGTGTTTTACTACTTTCGCTACCGGACAAATACTGTTATGCCTGATGTAATAAATTGTTCTTGAAATATTATAAAAATTCATCATCATCATCAGCTGCAAGACGTCCACTCTTGAATAAAGATATCTCACCATAGAACGCCCCAACGAACGACACTGTCGTGCTTGGCGCACTTGCACAGCAATGCTTGGCGCATCTATTGTTATATCCTTTCCAGCATGCAAACAATTTCGAATATCGTTTTACAACGATAATTCGAACCAGAGATTTTGCCATTGCTTTTTATAAATTTTAAAGTTTTTTATAGTGCTAATCTCAGCTCTTCCGCCAAGCATTGCTTCAAATGCTAAATAACAATGTAGAAAGAAGGCGTTAAGATTTGCGTCGCTGTGGCTATCAGCCGTTTAGCTCAGTGGCTAGAGCGTCAGGCCGCGAATGCCGAAGACGTGGGTTCGATTGCCACAGCGGCTACATTCTTTTCGTACTTTATGTACTAAATGTTTTAATAAAATAGGTTATTGTCATAAATAGTTGAATAAAATAAAAAAAACAATTAATATATTGATAAAATCGTTTATTCAGGGGGGAATAATATTAATTTTGTTAAAAAGTTGCTCTTTCATATATTTTCTGAGTGTTTTTTCAATGAAACTAAATTAACTAATTGATTAAATGAATTAACTAAATGAACTAAATTATGTTTCTTCAAATCGCCAATAATCGTTTGGAAAGTCGACACCTTCTGCTACAGTTTGCGGCACTTCACTTCACTTAATCATAAGCTCAAAGTACATGTGTTCCTAATTTTTATATGTTGAAAATATTCAAAATCCTTTAAAAGTCTGTAGCTAAAGCAGACTGCTTAAGTAATAAAATAAAATTGTCCTAAAATAAAACTAAAACTACATGAAATATTATAATATTAAAAATAAGTAAAATGACAAAAATAATGGAAAAGAGGCAGATAAAATTTTAAACCAGCACTGGTTGAAATTAGGTAAAGGTAGAACAACAATTGATGCAAGAATAGAATTAATTTAGAAACATAGATTTATACTCAAAATACATAAATACCTCTAGTAAATACCTCCAGTAGCAGTTGTTGTAGTACTAGTAGTCCCAGTATTGTCAGTTCGCATTGCCAATACCGCTGTAGGTTTTACTGAAGAAGAAGTAAACTGCAAGAACAAAATAGTTATTATGTACTATTATGATTGAACCTTTATCAGAACTAAAAGAAACTTGCACAAGCGATAATAGTGTACTCTAGTGTGTACTTACCATAAATACATTTTCAGTCAAATGAATCAAATATATAGAGGCCAAAGCAACTCTTGCTGTTCAGAATCACATATTGTACATAATATAAGCATTGCAACTCATGAAAAATCATTATTGATTATATGCAAAACTATTAATAGGCCTTTATCATAAAACATATGGAACAA
>CAKOGK010000197.1:0-10903 GCA_933534255.1 Iphiclides podalirius | reverse complement strand
CTGTTTCGAATGCAACGATAAATAATCAGAATCATGTTTTGTTTTTGTGATCGTTTCACAGATTCAATAAAAAATCAAATTGTTTAATGTTATCTATATTATTATCTTTGATACTCGTCAATAGGGATGCCGAAAGTGAAGAAATATTATATCGGTATTTGTAAAAATATCATTATCGGCCTGGGTGGATATATCTAAAAAAATCGATAAATCGGTAAAATTTTCAGTTTTAATAAAATTATGTAATTTTCTTTAAAACATAATTGATATTTGATTTTATTAATTAGAAATTGAATCTATTATTATAAACGCGAAAGTTTTTATGTATAGATGGACGTTTGTTACTCTTTCACGCAAATACAAATGAATGGATTTTAATGTAACTACAATAATATAGCTTATACATCAGAATAAGCATAGGCTATAATTTTTATACCTACATATTTTTATGTATGTCGCGGGCAGCAGCTGGTATTCACTAAAATGTTTCACATCTGACTGGCATCCCGTGACAGTACTGGCAACTTTTTTTTTTATAATTGTACACTCCTGTTGTATTACACTCCTGTAAGTTGGCATTGGAATCATCAAGTGAACACTGTGAGGCAGTTTTCGTGTCTGGGATAAATTGACCGCTCGTGAATGGCAGCAGGCAGGCGAGGGAACGATGCGCACCAGGGGCTCCCGGTGGTGCGGGGGCCGGCGGGCGGTGGCGCTGGCGCTGGTGCTGGGCGCCGCGCTCGTGCTGCGCGTGCCGCTGCACTCGCGCCTCTCCGCCGACTTCCCGCGCCTCTCGCCGCGAGCCCTTGCCCACTTCCTCGCGGACTTCTCCAACTATCCCAAACTCTACCCGGACATGTCAGTACTGAGATGATCTTACACGTTACTTGGCTACGATTCATCAATTATTTTTTTTCTTCAGATTGCTTTCTTTAAAATCTTCGGCTTCGATAAGTCAAGAGCGAATCGAACACGAAATCGAAGATCAATTACGGTGTAGCTATTTTGCTTTTGTTAGCTTGTAACACTCAAGTAAGTAGCTAAAAATAACTTAAATTCATGGTTTCCTGCTGATGTAGTTACTCGTGGTCGGTGGAGGAGGAGTCTGGCAATTACACGTCGTGGCGCTACTCGGTGTCGTATTCGTGCGGGGAGCGATGCGTGGGGCGCGTGGAGGTGTGGCACGGGGAGGAGGGCGCTGGGGCGGGAGGGGGACGGCACCTCCTCAGGGTGGTCGACGAGCGTTGCTCGCATCTGCCTCTGCTACCGTTCCCGCGGTTCTGCGGTACGTCAATATTAACTTTGTTATAAGCAAAGAATACACATTACATGTACGTATAAATACAAAACCACAAGAAAAATGTTATGTTCATCGCGCCACACTATATTTTCCTAAGGGGCGACAAGTTTAATTTTCCCTTTAAGTCATAAATATCTATATGAAAGTTGTGTCTTTTAAGTTCCACTTTATCCGATAACAGAATTTGCGATCCAAGTTATGTTATCAAGGAGAAATCACAAAATACTTTGATCCGTGATAGTCTTAGTATGTTAGTATGTCCTAGTATGGGCGCTCGCTTTTAATTCTATGTACTCGAGCAACCTGAGTTCGAACCCCGGTGCTGGCACCAATGAAATTGTTAATTTTAAGCGCTGATTTATCACGTCGGCGGTGAAGGAAAACATCGTGAGGGAACCTGCATATATTATGAAAAAATAACAAAAACATGTTTCGAAGTTATGTGAAATCCGTCAATCCGCCGTGGAGCCGCGTGGTGAATTATTCCCTGATAACCTCTGTGGTGCGAGGCTTTGTCCAGCAGTGAGACATACACGGTTACTTTGCTTAATTTGATTCCGTCCATCTGTGAGTAAGGCACCGTGCGATTCGCAGAGGAGGTAGGCCACCGAGACCGTGATAGCGGAGGGGCCTATGGGCGCGCGGCTGGCGGAGAGCGCGCGCGGCGCGTGCGGGCCGGCGCAGGCGCTGCTGGGCCGCTGCCGCCTCGCCGCGCGCCGCCGCCGTCACTTGGACGCGCTGCGGCTCGCCCTGGCCTGATCCGCATAATATGATCACATTATAAATACACGTTCACGTGAAATTTGCCTTTCATTATTCCGTAAAATCCAGATTACCTATTGTTCGGGGACAATCTCTTCGTTACTGTTCATATACTATACCTCGTGTTTTTAAAACTACTCAAACCTTCAGATTCAAAAAAAGTCGATGGCGCCATCCTTTTCATATCGGTTTTAATAAATAAGTCTGCTAAAGTTTTAACGTTTCCAAAACATTTAGCTTATTAATAAGTCACAAATTAGCTCACAACTTAATTTCACATTAAGTATTGAATAATAAGTTACTAAAGCTCAAAGTGACGCTAAACTAGAATTGAATCTTCAACTCGGATTAAAGTAATGATCTGTTATTTTCTATCTGTTATATTATTTATCTGTTATATTATTTATCTTCCTTAAATACTTAAATGATATCCCATCCCCGTACGTAACTATATTAGCACTTAAATAAATTTAAAGCAACTAAATAAATGAATAAATAGCACTTTCATATGATTTGTTAAAATTAGCTCTTAACAGGTTAGTGATCAGTTAGCACTTAAAATTAAGTTAGGTTAGGTTAGGTTAGGTTAGGTTAGGTTTTTTTTTTTTTTTTTTTTTTTTTTTTTTTTTTTAATAAATTCTACTCTACAGACACTTGGTCCGTACCTTTTTTTAAAAACTTGCGTAATTTTATTAATACAGCGTTGTTGCGTACTCTCTTAATTACATCAACTAAAACTAAAAGTTACAGCTACAGCAGTGAGGATAATTTTTTTTTTTTTTTTTTTTTTTTTTTTTTTTTTTTTTTTTTTTTTAATATAAATTATATGTTATGCTTAGTAGTGAACTTATATGCTAGTATTTGTTACATTTTTACTTATTTAACTTACTCTAATATTAAGGTAATTATTTGGTATAATTCTTCTTATTTTTTTTTTTTTTTTTTTTTTTTTTTTTTTTTTTTTTTTTTTTTTTTTTTTTTTTTTTTTTTTTTTTTTTTTTTTTTTTTTTTTTTTTTTTTTTTTTTTGTTATATAATTTATATGTTATACTTAGTATTGTACTTATATGCTAGTATTTTTTTTTTTTTTTTTTTTTTTTTTTTTTTTTTTTTTTTTTTTTTTTTTTTTTTTTTTTTTTTTTTAAATTATACAAGAGTGCTACAAGGAGTATTACAATATATGTATATAATTATTCTAGTCCTTATGCTACGTGCATTCCGAGACTTCCGAATGCCATGCAGTTACCCAAAAGAGCCGGCAGGGCTCTCTTTGATCTTAAATTTAGCTAGGCTGTCCGTAACCGCTGCGTTCCTGTCTCGGATTGCCATTTTTAAATTATAATCCAGTATAGCTTTGCTTCCAGCGCTCGTGGCTTCGCCTATGAATCTTCCCAAAGCGTCACTGGAGTCATCAGCGTAATAGACACAGGTTGCAGTGTGTCTTGATACAGCTACCACTGCATGTTGCACACTCTCATGGAGTTTGATTTTTGTTGCCTGTGTCTTTACTATCACCACCGAAACCTGAGTTAATCCCTGCGCTTCGTGGATGGTTAGGACTCGCGATCCCGTGCCAGAGCCAAATCCCTGGTTCTTAAGGGATTCTTTCTCCCGTTGAGTGTACACTAGATATAAGGTGTTTGGGGAGTTTTTTGGTATGTTGGCTCCAGCAAAGGTTTCGCGGCGCAGGGAGTGCACTTGAGGCCTGGAAGAGTATACGCCGCTGTAGATCTCTCTGAGGGCGTACGCTACATCCATGGGATTCCTATGTGTGCACCTCAGTTCTTTGTTTATAGAGGCGATTTGATTCGGCCGAGTATACTGCATTGGGAAGAGGTGTGTCTCTGTCAATGTATGGCAGTTGATTGATGTCACCAATGAGCATGATTTTCTTTACCTCGCACAGTCTAGCTGCCATTATTGTGGCTCCGAAGTGGTTCATTAGCGCTTCGTCAACCAGGAGTCGAGTAAGTTTACCCTTTTCTGATTCCTTCACGCCATTCACCAATACCGAGGCCATTGTGCGCACCATGTTGTTTGCGGCGGCACCTATGCGGTTGGCTAGCTTCGACTTGAGGTCTTTTGCTGCTTCTGTGTTTGTGGTGATCACCAAGTCGCTTGCCGCGTCGACATTGTTTACGACCCATGTTGATTTACCACAGCCTGGAACCCCGTTTACCCAGGTTATTTCTGGTGTGTCCCAGTTGCGCCAAGGATTCGTCGATTCGACAGTTTCCATTATTGATTCGGCTGTTGCCAGGATCCTATCGTCTAACATAACCTTGGTGCACCGGGCAGTCACAACTATGTGGTCACCTGGCGGAGTCGCAAACACCGGTTTTTTTTCCTCTTTTCTCCGTTTCTTTCTCCATAATAGGCACAAAGCCAGCAGACTCGCAGTATGCCACCATGTAATTGTCAGCCATTTTGCCACATACGACATTGGATGTTTTGTTGTCGTATATGGCGGCTTCAGCCTCCTCAAGTTTAACCCTTAGCAATTCCTCGACTCCAAGGTGGTAAGTGTGCAAGATATCCTTGCACTTTGCGAGGTTCGCTTGTGATGTTGCTTTTATTAGGGCTATGTACTCTAGGAAGGCGTTCAACATGTGGTCTCTAAGTCCTGTTGGTTGTTTTAGAGGTGGTGGATGTATATTTATTTTCCCGGGTGTTCTGGGTGGCTGGATCTTACAGTATGGTCTTTTTGGTGGAGCTCTTGATGGACTGCCCAGTATGGCTCTTGTTGTGTCCCCTGCTTGATTAAGTTTGCGCCTGCTTGAATGGGCTATTTCCGCGATGTTTTTTTGCTGCGGCGCTGAGTGCCTCAAGCAAGGGACTTGCCTCTCTTTTTTTTTCCATTTTTATGAGTCTCCCGTGCCCGAGCTTCACTGGCTATTTTTTCTTGAAGACGGTCTGACCCGCTTTGCGTTTCTGGATTTGCAATGGGATGTCCCCAGCAGTCGACATAAGTGGCTGCAGCTGTGAAGTCGTGTTTGAGGAGATAGTTGAGGTTTTCTCCTCTGTTCTCGTACACGACGACCTCATGACATTCTGAGGCTTTGACACAGCCGATGCGATCGGCCACCATGCCTTCCTCATGTAGGACGTGCATTGCGTCCACGCTTATAACGCGGGGGACCGTATCTTCTTCGTCCTTCTCCCTCCCTCCCAGCTGTGACAGCAGTGAGCATGCTTGTGTGAATGGGGTTTTGTCCTCCTTCCATGCGAATAACAAGACGATTTTGCCTTTAGTTCTTAGTATTCGGCACTTCTGGTCTGCGACAGTCACCTCCATCAACGCGTCATAGTGTTTGCGTCTCATGCTCGTTCTGAACGTGCTGCCATTCAGCAGGGATGCAAGTCCGGGAGAGATGGAGATATATTTGTTGCCAGTGGCCACACAAAAGCTTATTCCTAGGCGTTCAGTGTTGTTGTCCATGAAGAGCGCCACTCCTCGGGTCCTTAATCCCGGTTTTCCCACAACTCCGTTGTCTAGCAGGCTTTTTATGGTGGCTTGGTGGCTTGGATTTTGGGTTTTGATTTGCTCTCTGTTACTCGACTGACTTACGTTTTGGCTTATTGTTTGGGTGGGTGCATCTATGGTCTTGTTCCTTTTTGTTACCGTCTGATAGATTGTTGCGGCGTAATTTAGGAAAAGTTCCCTTGTTGTTTCCTCGTCCATTAGTGAGTGAAGTTCTGAGGATTTTAGGCAGATCCCTAGTTTGTACTCGAGGTTAAGACGAGCCCTTGTAAAGCGAGGGCATTCCAGCAAGATGTGGAATATGGACTCACTGACATCAGGGTCGCATTCACAGCTAGGGCTGTCTTTTAGCCTAAATCTGTGAAGGTACTCCGCATGTCCACCGTGCCCCGTCAAGATTTGTACCAAAGTCGGCGTCGGTTTAACCTTCCTCATTGCTTTGTATGCGTTAGCAATGTTCGGAAGGAATTTTTTTGTTACCGACGCGGTACCGGAGGTTCCGTAACGGTCCTGCCAAATGCAGACAGTTTCCTCCCTGATCTTTTTCTTGACATATGACAGAGGGACTTTGTCGTAGTCCATTTCTGCGCTGTCCTGTAAGGCCGCCGCTTTTGCTAGCTCGTCCGCCCTCTCGTTTCCGGGTGTGCCAATGTGTGCCCTTATCCAGAACAATCTTACGGTTCTTCCTTGTTTTTGGATTTCCCCTATACACTTTTGAATTTCTTGTGTTAGGGGATGACTCACCTTTGGGTTACTCAGTAGCTCGAGTGAGGATCTTGAGTCACTCAAGATGTTTACCACTGTTTCCGTGGATAATTTAGCTAACTGAGTTGCCCGTAATAGAGCGAGTAGCTCCGACTGGAAGACTGTGCAGAAGGAGTCCAACTTGAAGGTGGCGTGTTGGGTTTCCTTACCGTCGTTCCACCAGGTTAAGGCTGCACCGACCCTCTCTTCTATTTTACTTCCGTCGGTATAGATTTGAGGGCCGGATACTTGGTGAGATGATGTTGGTTCGTCTTCCAGTAGGGTATACTCTACTCTTGTGAGTTGGGAGGGATGTGGAGAGCTCAAGTGATGCGGTGTTTGCTCTAGCTCTTTCCCGGGGGGGAGGTAATCTGTCAGCTTTCTCCTCTTGGTTTTGTAGAGGTAGGCTGATTCCCTGATTCTCAGGTCGAGTGGGAGTAAGCCCGAGATGGCCATTGCGGAATTGAGCGAAACCGTGCGATACGCCCTGCAGATTTTTAGTGCAAAGCCCCTCTGCAGCGTGTCAAGTTGTTTTCTGACCATCTGCAGCTCTGTTGCTGGGTACCATGCGCTTGAGGCGTACATCACTATAGGCTCTATGACTGCTACGTAGATCGTTCTGGTTATCTCACCGTTGAGACCCCAGGTCACCCTCGCTGCACAAGCCAGTTGTTTATATATATCTGCTGCCTTTTTGCAGACTGCTGCAACGTGGTGTTTGAAGGTGAGTCTGTTGTCTATGGTGAGACCTAGAATTTTTATTTTGTCTACTATGTCTACTCTTGTACCAGACATTCTTACTGTAGGGGTTGCGTTTTTGAGTTTTTTAGTGACTACCATGGCGTTGGTCTTGTGGGGGGCGAAGCGAAGCTTGTTTAGTGTTCCCCACTGTATAACCTTATCGAGGACTTCGTCTGCTCGGCCCTCAAGATCACTCACTGAGTACTCCGAGAAAACAAGCACGACGTCGTCCGCGAATGCCTGGCAGTGCACTTTTTCTTTAGAAAGGTGATTCAGTAGCGAGTCCAGAATGACGTTCCAAAAGGTCGGTCCTCCTATAGATCCTTGGACGCAGCCCTTAGTGGTTTTCTTCCTAAAACTCGCTCTGGCGTAGTTCACAACCACTTCTCTGTCTGTTAGGTACGAGCAGACCATTTTGTAGAGGTTGTTTGGGCACTTTTTCTTGGCAAGTTGAAGTTTGAGCGCGGGCCACCATGCGTTATCGAAGGCGCCCTCTATGTCCAGTGAAACAACCAGCACGATCTTTTTTGAGATCTGCTTGCTGCCTAATATGCGTCACCAGATCGTAGAGGGCGTCCTCGGTTCCGCGCTGAGGCATGAACCCGTATTGTCTTGAGTTTAGAGTTGGCATGACGTACCATTGGATTCGGCACACCATTAATTTCTCTAATATTTTACCTAATATAGACAGAAGGCCTATGGGTCTATACGACTTAGGTTGAGAGTAGTCGTCTTTACCCGGTTTCCTGATGATGACCACGTGGGCGACCTTCCACTGTTTTGGGAAGTAGGCCAGTTTGAGGCATTTGTTAGCAATGGAGAGAAATACTTCCCTGTTGCAGTTTATGGCCGCCAAGCAGATGTCTGCTGTAAGCCCGTCTGGTCCTGGGGCTTTTTTGGGATTTAGTGCCTTTAGCACGATCTCTAGCTCGACATCCGCAAATGGTGGATCATCATCCTTAAGGTCTAGAAGTATCCCTTCTGTCATTTGCCTGATTTTCCTGTGACTTTGCTGGTCTGTTGTCACATCATCATCAGGGTAGAATGTATGTGCCAATAGCTTTGCCGACTCAGTTGGAGATAGTGTTTCTCCTGCGTTGTCCCGTAGGAGCATGTCCTCCTGTCTTTTGGACGTTTGTCTAATAACTCTATAGATTTTGTCCCACATGCTCTCTTTTTCCTGAGTCGTGCAAAACTCTTTCCAACTTTCTGTCTGTGCCTCCTCTGTTCTCTTTTTGTATTGGTTCTTAGCCTCGAGGTAGTCTTCGATGACCGACTGCCTCCGTGTTGGTGCCGCGTTCTTTATTCTGCGTTTTTTCCTCAGAACCTCTTTTTTTAGATTTTCTAATGACTTGGACCACCAAGCTGGTGCGGGCTTTTTCCCTTCCTTGGCATATTTCAGGGATTGCTTCTCCGCAAGACTCCTGAATGCATTTTATGTATGCCTCAGTGATGGCTTCCAGTTCCTCTGGCGTCTTGACACTTTTGACGCGTCTGGGTGTGATGTTATACTCCGCAAGTTTGAGTCCGAGATGTGTTGCGAAGTCTGACCATTTAGCCTTCCTTGTGTGATATTTGCGCGTTGTGCAAAGCCGAAGGTCTTGTAGACTTGCTCCTGTGCGCAAGGTGAAGGTTATGGCGTTATGGTCCGAGGTGGTGATGCTTCGATCCACACTCCAATTCTCAATCCTTCCCAGCAGTGGTGTACTGCAAGCAGTGACATCCACAATGCTGGAGCAAAGTTTCCCGTTTCTGTACGCCTCAAACGTTGGTGTGTCTCCTGTGTTGAGGATATGGAAGCCGTTCTCGTCTAGGAAGGAACTGTATGCCGCCCCTCGCTCGTCTTCCTTTTCACTGCCCCACCATTGGCTCCAGGCGTTTACGTCCCCTCCCACAATGATGTTGTTTGTGTTGAGTTTGACGCAAGCAGCCTGGGTCCGCCTTAAGTAAGGTTCTATCTCGTGATCCCCTTCAAAGTATACCGACACTAGTCCTAGGCTCATTGTACCGGTTACCAGCACAGCAGCCGCCCCGCTTCTGTTTCGGTTACCAACTGAGGGTCATGGATCACCTCAAGTTTGTTCCCGAATATGATAATTGCGGCTTTCACTGGTTTTTGCCGGTTTAGGCTGCATTGGATGATTTGCGTACCTGGATACTGCTTCATGACGCCAGTACTTCCCACGTAGGGCTCTTGTACCATGGCGACCAGTACGCCGGTGTCCATTGCAGCGCGAACCAGTTCTACTGTGGCAACCTGGGATCTCTGGAGATTGGCTTGGATGAACTTTATTCCGCCTTGGTCGCCCTTAGCAATAACTTATGCGAGAACGCGCTATTGCATCCCACTTTTGCCAAATTTTGCAGTCTTTGTTGAAGGCGTTGTGTGCCAAGTCGATGCCCTCTGGATGGGATGATTCTTTGCAGTTTTTGCACATTGGAGGTAAGCCCTCAAGTCTACTGGGACATTTTTCCCACTTGTGGGCCCCTCCGCAGTGGCTGCAGAGCTCATCTTTTTCTTGGCACACACCTCTAGTATGCCCAAAGCCAAGGCATTTGGTGCATTGCACAAGAGGCGAGTGGTCTAAAATTGGCCTTCTTTGGAGACCTATGTATATTTTTCCTTCGTCTATTAGTCTCCTGTAGACGGATGGCGAGAGCTCTAGTACAGGGTGGCATTCTAATGGATTGCGCGCCTTCTTCCTGTACTTCACTCTCAACACACAGGTCTTCGTGTCAATGTCTTGTAATAGATGTGGTTAGGTTAGGTTAGGTTAGGTTAGGTTAGGTTAGGTTAGGTTAGGTTAGGTTTAGGTTAGGTTAGGTTAGGTTAGGTTAGGTTAGGTTAGGTTAGGTTAGGTTAGGTTAGGTTAGGTTTAATTTTTTTTTTTTTTTTTTTTTTTTTTTTTTTTTTTTTTATATAAATTATATGTTATGCTTAGTAGTGAACTTATATGCTAGTATTTGTTACATTTTTACTTATTTAACTTACTCTAATATTAAGGTAATTATTTGGTATAATTCTTCTCTTTTTTTTTTTTTTTTTTTTTTTTTTTAAATTTTTTTTTTTTTTTTATTTTTTTTTTTTTTTATTTTTTATGTTATATAATTTATATGTTATACTTAGTATTGTACTTATAAGCTAGTATTTGTTTTTTTTTTTTTTTTTTTTTTTTTTTTTTTTTTTTTTTTTTTTTTTTTTTTTTTTTTTTTTAAATTATACAAGAGTGCTACAAGGAGTATTACAATATATGTATATAATTATTCTAGTCCTTATGCTACGTGCATTCCGAGACTTCCGAATGCCATGCAGTTACCCAAAAGAGCCGGCAGGGCTCTCTTTGATCTTAAATTTAGATAGGCTGTCCGTAACCGCTGCGTTCCTGTCTCGGATTGCCATTTTTAAATTATAATCCAGTATAGCTTTGCTTCCAGCGCTCGTGGCTTCGCCTATGAATCTTCCCAAAGCGTCACTGGAGTCATCAGCGTAATAGACACAGGTTGCAGTGTGTCTTGATACAGCTACCACTGCATGTTGCACACTCTCATGGAGTTTGATTTTTGTTGCCTGTGTCTTTACTATCACCACCGAAACCTGAGTTAATCCCTGCGCTTCGTGGATGGTTAGGACTCGCGATCCCGTGCCAGAGCCAAATCCCTGGTTCTTAAGGGATTCTTTCTCCCGTTGAGTGTACACTAGATATAAGGTGTTTGGGGAGTTTTTTGGTATGTTGGCTCCAGCAAAGGTTTCGCGGCGCAGGGAGTGCACTTGAGGCCTGGAAGAGTATACGCCGCTGTAGATCTCTCTGAGGGCGTACGCTACATCCATGGGATTCCTATGTGTGCACCTCAGTTCTTTGTTTATAGAGGCGATTT
>CAKOGK010000196.1:0-11142 GCA_933534255.1 Iphiclides podalirius | reverse complement strand
GCTGCTTTCGCTGCAGCATCTGCTAAGTCGTTGCCAACTATGTCATTATGCGCCTTAATCCAATAGAAGTTAATAATTTTGTTTTTATTTGTGTTTCTGATGATGTCTTGGTGTATTGATACTGCGTTGGCTGGTAGTGTTGGGGTTATTTAATTCAAGAAGGCTTGACTTGCTGTCTGTGAAAATTGTGTTGTGATGCTGCTGACCCTCTGTTGTCCATTCCGTGGCTTTTTTTATAGCTAGCATTTCAGCTTGATAGTTTGAGCAGTAGTCTTGAAGTTTGTACTTTTTTGTCACTGTTTCCCCATCCGTAAGAAAAGCTACAAAGGCTGCTCCAACTCCCGCTTCACTCTTGCTGCCGTCGGTAAAAATTTTTGTGGTCTCGTATTCTATTTTTTGTTCAAGTTCTTGTTGATTCATTATTTCATTAAATGTTATTGAGATTCTTTTGGAAGGGTGTGGTAATTCGGTCGGTGTTGCTGGGATTTCAAGTTTTTGTTCTTCCTGTAGATATTTAGATGTTTTTTGTTTCTTGGTTATTTCTAGATCTGCCATTGTTTCTATTTTAGTTTTGAGTGGATGGAGTTGTGCTATTGATATTGCCGCTGCTGTACTAGTCGTTCGGAATCCTCGTATGATTTTTATGGCGAAATTTCTTTGAAGGGATAACAATCTTTTATTTACGCATTTGTATTTAAGTGCAGGGCTCCATATACTTGCTGCATAACAGGCTATGGGTTCAATTACAGCTTGGTATATTATTTTGACATTTTCACTGTTAATGCCCCATGTGGGTTTGATAAATGTGGCTAGTTTTTGATACAATTTGATACACTTATTAACTATGTACTCTGTGTGTTTAATGAAATTAAGTTTTCTATCAATTATTACTAAGTATTTTATTTCGTTATTAAATTCTAAGTGCTGGTTGTTCATTATGATTTTAATTGTCCGCGCTTTATTAGTAAATGCTATGATTTGTGTTTTCTGTGGACCGAATTTTAGTTTGACTGAGTTTCCCCAGTCAACTATTTTTGCTATTGCTTGGTTTGTGTTTGTTTCCAGTGTTTGGGTATCTTTTGCCGTTGATATGAGTAATAGGTCATCTGCGAAGGCTTGGAGGTGGCAGCCTGCTGGTAGGTCTGTTGTTAATAATTCGTCCAGAATTAGGTTCCACAGCATGGGTCCACAGACTGAGCCCTGTACGCAACCTCGCTGCATGGTCTTCTTCGTGGAACTGTCTGAAAAGTCCAGTTGGACTGTGCGGTCTTGTATAGCTTTGCAATAGTTTGAATATATTGATTGGGCATTCGACAGCGTTCAGTCTGTGGAACATTGCCGGCCACCATGCGTTGTCGAATGCTGCTTGTATGTCGAGAGATATAGCGATTACTTTTCTTTTCTGTTTTTTAGCTGTTTGTATGATTTCTATTGCATTTTGAATTGCTGTCGTGGTGGAGGTTTGTTCTTTGAATCCGAATTGCAATTTACTCGTGTTTCCTTTAATTTGTAGTTGATATGTAAGTCTTTTTGTGATTAATTTTTCAAGTGTTTTTCCAAATACATTAATGAGTCCTATCGGTCTGTACGAGGATATGCTATTTTCTGTTTTATTTGGTTTTGGGATGATCTTAATTTGCGCCACCTTCCACGCTCTTGGGAAGTAACCTATTTCTAGGCACCTGTTCATTATTCTTGTGATTAGAGTCGGAAAGAGGGTTGTGATTTGGAGACATATGTCTGCCGTTAGGTGGTCGATTCCGGGAGATTTTCTTGGATTCATGGTTTTTAAGGCTTCCAGTACTTCTTGTATGGTAAATGGTGGTTCGGGTGGTGTTTGCGGTGTTTGCTTGGAAAGTTTTCGCAGTTGTTTGTGTCTTGTTGTCGCGTCTGGTTCGTCTTCGGGAAAGAACTAGAGGTGTAGTTTCCGGTTTTTGTCCTTAAGGTTGAGGGCGGTTTATTTAGAGGTGTAGTTTTAAGGAGTCTGTTAGTAATACTCCAAACGTCTTCTTTTCCCTGCTTGTTACAGAATTCTCTGAAGTGTTCAGTTGATGTGATTATTATTAAGGGCTGACGCTAACGGTATACGTCTTGCCTTTAATAATTTGTTTTGTGAGGATTTGGTATGATGGATTATCGTGGGGGGGTTTTGTGTGTGTTGGGTATAAGAGACTGCTGAGTATAATAAGTCTTATGTAATATGATTTAGGAGTATTGTTATGTTTATGAAGCATCTGTCATTACTTTGATTGAAATAAATTATTAATGTTAGTGGGAGATAATATATGTTATATATGTTATAGAGTTCTAGATGAATATATAAAGAGTAATGCGTGAGGTATATGCCTAATAAATATCTTGTGTCGATATATATGTATATATGAATATATAAATATATATATATATATATATATATATATATATATATATATATATATATATTTATTTTGGTGTGAATATAACTAGACATTTAGTGTAATGTTACATTGGGAATTATTGACTTATTCTAGAAATTATGTGATTTAGTAGTAAGAATGTAAGTTTACAGGTAATCAGTATATACAATGATTGGTATGATTCTATAATTTATAAAGTCGGTTATTCTATTGTATATTTTGAGCTGCAGAGAGGAGTGAATTGAGATATTAATCTATAATTGTTAACAATATTTGGTATAACAAAGTACAATAATTTGTAGAGATATATATAAGTACAGTAATTTTGTAGAAACATATGATTTATGTACTTTTTTTTTTTTTTTTTTTTTGTGAATTAGTGACTTAGTCTAGTAATTATATAATGTAGTAGTAATAAGGTAAGCATACACATAATTAGAATATACATGATTGACATAACTCTATAATTGGAAATTCTTACATCTATCAATAATAACAAAAAGTAGTGTATTGATTATGAGAGCAAAATGGTTTTTTTTTATTTCTTTTTTTTTTTTCATATTCATATTATATATATATATTTTTTTTTTTTTTTTTTTTTCATATATATACAGGGTGTTACAGAAAGATGTTGTAACATTTAAAGCCGTGTATATATATCAGACTTTGAATGAAATGGCATAATTTTAAAATACGAATCTAAGCATTTTTTGACGACAAAAATTAAAAAATTAATTAACTGTAACAACCCTGATTGTAGAAGTCACTGACCGCCCATCGGTGTTATCACTCCAAACTCACACACGCATACATCTGATCGCCCGACTTATTCCCCTCTCCCTCCACTCCTCGTTACGTCATTACCCCACTTCCCGCTCCTCAAGTTTATCGGTCCCCTCCGCCCGCCCCTCGCCAACCAAACTGACAACGACCGCATCGCGCTGCAGGTCCTGGCGATGCTATGAAACAACGTGCTTATCATAAAAATTTATTTAAATTTATCGGATTTTATCACAACAGATAGACACGAAATAGCTATACTGGTAGTCCATGAGCCCTACTTAATATGTTATTGACTTTTCTTTTGATTAAAGATAGGTATTCATTATAAGGAAATAAAACACAAACACACTATTTTTACTACGTTTATTTTTCAAAACATTTTTTACATGGAATTAATGATAGAATCCTATAGTTGGTCAAACATATTCACAATGTCCACTGTAACTTATAATTTTTTAGTATTGAGATTTTGAATTAAACATTAAATTGCTTGCAGTGGAAGGTACAAACATTTTAGAAGGTTACACTTACTCACAAATCTTACAACGCCGATAAATTTATTCAACACAACATCAGTGAGATACATTATCATGTTATAGCGGATACATAATACATAATAATGACAAAAATAAATTTCGAATTAAGTAAGTTCAATGTAATTATAAAGTTAAAAAAATAAAATCTTTATTTTAAATAAATAACCTATACCTAGACATTCCAATGAGATCAGCGTTTACTAAGAAAACTCGTGCTTATCGGTGTCGGTCGGTTCCATTACGCGATAATATTCTTTCACTGTTATAGCACTTCAGCACTTGGGATAGTCATTGTCACTAACTTAAAACACACCAAGGTCAAGGGTTAAGGGGACGACGCATATAGGGCGCGGATGCAGACGAGGGCCGATCCTACCAACTCCTTTTTAACACAACTGGCAGCTGTTCTAAATTTATTTCAGCATTCTTGCTAGCTGTCTTTTGGCGTTTCTTCTTAATACTTATGGCGTCAAAGACTGCCTGTCATCGAAAAAAAAACCAATAATGTAGTTTCAAGGTAAATCGACGGCATTTCTCTCCGCAACACCGAATATTATTAAGCAATTTCTTAGCATATGCATTTCTGTCATCAATAACTAATCGAGAATAAAAAATAAAAATCACGAACTTGTCTTCACACCGTAATGTCTAAAAAGTAACTGATTGTGATTTAATTAAAAGTTTAAATAACACAAACGAAGCGACGGCATATTTTATGTATTGGACTACCTAAGCGGCATTCGGCTGCTTATGTCGTTAAGTACATAAGAAACGTTTGTTGAGGACTATTTCGCCGCTCGCATAATAATGTTACCATGTCTACTGAGTAATATTACAGGACGGGAGAAAATAATTGGCTATTTAATTTTCAAATCAGCATAGCTATAACAAAAACTTTTTGTGAATCAACATTTAACTATTGCTGGAAGGTCAGGTATTCTTTTAATGGTATTTTACCATTGATATTTTTCATTTGTAGTAGACAAAAATCAAACAAAACATTTAGAATCTAGTTGACCTTCTTTAAAATACCACAAAATAATCTACTATTTAGAGCTTTTGGCTCATTTTCAAGTATTATTTTAAGCTTAAGTTATTTTAACTATTATGCAGACTACTAACTTCATGAGAAAATGTGAAAATTTCAGAGCAAAATTATTTTCACGTGATGGCAGCTTACAGTTTTGTTTATTTTTCCTATCAAAATTGTAGCACAAAGTACAGACTAAGGTCTATAAAAATTCGGGATGACCGAACATCAGAATATCGGGATATTCCACGCGGATCGGTACATCTGGTAACACTAGTTCTAGGGAGTGCGGTAAATACAAAGGCGTTCTTTGTTTGACGCCGACCATCCACGTGGACTGATGGATTTGAATAGAAGGTCATTCAAAACACGTGTAATTAGATCGAAGAATCATAACTATTAAGTTTAAGCTGTTATTATGGACTAAAATTTTTATTGACATTTAATAAGGTATCCATCTAATATCAAGTTAATGGTATTTGTTTGGTTCCGCATAATAAAGAAAAAGTTCATGATTTCTTTGCAGAGTTTTTTAATTTTTGTTAATGCGCGCGATAAATAACTACACGTGCTGCCACCAACCGAACAAGCTCGGAGCCCGAGAGTCGATGTCTTTCACATCGACTCAACGCGTCGCGTTAAGAACGCTAATTTATTTAATACTTTCCGCAAAAACTTTTAATTGTTCAATTAAAAATATTGGCGCGAACCTCCATACTTTCATTTAAAACAAAAAAAAATTACAAATTATTTAAAAATATAGTCCACAATTATTATTTTTTTTTTAATTTTTATGTCTAAATACTTATTTGTATTGAACATAGTAAAGTCAATTTGTATAAATTTTTTCGTATTTTTTTTTTTTGCCCAAAATTATTAAATATGAAACAGTGCCATCTTGTAGATTGACTTATGACTATTTACGGTTATCAGTTATTTAATTAACAATGGTAATAGTACGTGTTGTGCCTATTTGTATTAGACAAATTAAGAGTGAATACATTTTTAATTCAATAATTTTTATTTAATTTGACCGTATTTTTTGATATCCGTGACATCAAAAAAATTATCTAAATTCAACAATTCGAAAAACCTGGACAACCAAATTGATAAAAATTTAAATTATAAAATGATCTGTCGTCAAAATTTACTAATGTATTGGGTTTTTCTTTCTATAAGTGTTTTGGGTTTTAAAATGCTCGATTGATTAATCTTCGAAATATCATACGAAATGAAATTCGAAATACAGTAATCACTACATAGTATAAAACAAGGTGGTCCCGCTGTCCGTCTGTCCCTATGTATGCTTAGATCTTTAAAACTACACAACGGATCTCGATGCGGTTTTTTTTTTAATACATAGAGTGATTCAAGAGGAAGGTTTATGATTATAGTATAATAATATGAATAGATTAATGAAAAAATAATGAATTCCATCAATCACTATCACTACATAGTATAAAACAAAGTCGTCTCGCTGTCTGTCTGTCCCTATGTATGCTTAGATCTTTAAAACTACGTAATGGATCTCGACGCGGTTTTTTTTACTAGCTAGAGTGATTCAAGAGGAAGGTTTATAATTATGTATAATACATTGCACCCGTGCGAAGCCGGGGCGGGTTGCTAGTAAAGGTATAATAATATAAATAGATTAATGAAAAGATAATGATTTCATTCAATATGTACTTATAAAATAGTCTATGCTGTTGATAAAAAGAGCATTTTTATCAACAGCATAGACTGTATGTATTACAATTATTGTGACAATGATATTATAAGTAATCTTTATCTGAAATCGATCAACCAAACACTAACTTTAGTTTATGACCAAATTTCTAGTACTTACATAAATAGACTTTCTTTTTTGAAGATCATTGGCTAGCATAAATTCATGGAAGGAAGCCGTATATTTAATATTATTGTCATATTTTTAAATTTTTTGTATTATTAGGTAGACTAAAATTTTAAAACATAATAAATGTCTTGTCTCATTGATTTTTATAATTATTGTCTTACCAAATCAATACTTTATTCTACTATTTTAGAGCAGGAAGCCTTTAATACAAAAAATATTATGCATAGTAAAGTAACGGTTACATGTTACAACCACGACATTCGATCAGACGACTGGTAGGTTTTATAAACAAATCGTAGCTGTTATTTTTGTGAGCAAAAATGAAAATATGATTTAAAATACTCGTTTCACAATTCAATGACTACGTGGCGCAGTTGACAAGGCTTCGGCGTCAGGCATCTTGGGGTCGATTCCCACACGGGACAACTATTTATGTGGCCCACAGATATTTCTTTCGCATCTGGGTGTTTGTCTGCGTGAAATTTATGTTTGTAAAATGTCCTTAGAACATAGGATAAAAAGTAAAGTAACAGCCTATACATATCCCACTGCTGGGCAAAGGCCTCTATACAGAGGGTATAAGGGCCCCACTGCGGATTGGCGGACTTCAGATATCTTCGAAATATTTTTTTGTTATTATTTCGAAAATATGCAGGTTTCCTCACGATGTTTTCCTTCACCGCGGAGCACGTGATAAGTCAGCACTTAAAGTTAAAAACCTCATTGGTGCCGGCACCGGGGATTGAACTCAGGTTGCTCGAGTGTATTGAATTAAAGGCGAGTGCCCGGATACTGAGCTATCACGGCTATAGGGATACGGATATCAACACAGGATAATTTTATCCTAAATTAAGGGAATTTTTTTAAGAAAAATAAAATTACAAACCAATATAAATCAAGAAGTGAACTAAATGTTACAGGTCTTATTTAAAATGAATATTTTGAAAATTTATTTATTAGCTTCAGTATAAAATTCCATGTATTAATTCACAATAAGTGTATACAAATTCTTCAGAAATAAAAGTATAAAAATAGAATTTCATAGATCCAAAACTATCAGTTGTGATACTTCGAACCAATTACACGTGTTTTGAATGACCTTTATGTCACTTTCATCAATCTAAGTTAGGTGGATTGTCGGCGCGCGTGTAACAGTTAACAAAGACCACCTTTGTACTTACCGCGCTCGTTTCAAGTACAGTTACCAGATGTACCGATTCTCGCGGAATATCCCGATCTTCCTTAGTCTTTACTTTGAGTTAGAAAATTAGAAAAATTGATACTTAAATTGCAAGCTAGTATTACTTTAGTATTTTTATTAGAAATTTTCATACTGTCTCATGGATTTGTAAATAATCAAATTAAGGTTTTTTATTTTCCAGCGTTGTGTGTCGCCTTGATTGAAGTAGTGAAATGGAATGGTTAAAATGTTAACAATACAAATAAAAAATAACTTATAAAATACTTGCAAATGAGTCCAAAAGTTTCTAAATTAGGTAAGGCGATTAAATAGTCGAAACGGTTATGTTTGAATTTTGTGATATTTTAAAGAAGGTCAATTAGTTTCTTAAAGTGTTATTTGATTAGTTCTTGTAGTAGTCAATGGTAAAATACTATTAAAAGAAACCGAAAAAAAAAGTTTATTACTTTATTGCCTATTAAACCCCCGTCCTAATATTTTAATCAGTAGACATGGTAACCTTATTGTCGGCGCGGCAAAGTAGTCCTGCACAAACGTTGCTTATGTGTTTAACTACATAAGCCGCTTTGGTAGGTAAATAAGTCGCTTTCTTTGTGTTATTTAAATTGTCGAATCAGTTACTCTCCAGCCATTTAGGCATGAAGTCTATTTAATGATTTTTATTTTTTAATTATCGATTTATTATTGATAAAAGTTGTCACAGACATAGTCATATGCTCAGTAATTACTACATGATATTATTCAGTGCTGCGGATAGAACTACCATCGATTTATTTTGAACTTTACTACGAGTACACCAACTTTTGACGCAACTGTCGCTTCTACCTACGAATTATTTCTGCAAAGATGTTCTGGAGTTCGGACGTATGCGCGTACTATTTGACGCACACCAACTGCACCACAAGCATTTGCCACAAGCCGAAACAAGTGAACAGCAAGCAAGAATGCTGAAATAAATTTAGATCTGATGATCATTGAGTTAACAAAAAGGAGCTGGAATGAGCGATTGCCCGAAGCGCCTGACCGTGAACGCGTCGTTTGTTTGCAAATGAAGAAGCGCTCCGGTTTTATGGGAATTTTTATTCGGACTTCGGTGTGTTTTTAAGTTGTGACAATGTCTATGTTCTGACATGCTATTACAGTGAAATAATAGTGGCCCGCTATCTAACTGAAACCGATAAGCACGGGTGTGCGGTTGACTCAGTAAACGCTGATCTCATTAGAAAGTCTAGGTATTTAATAAACATCATTTTATACCTTACACTGATCTTAATTAAAAAATATTCTTGTTATTGTTATCCGATTATGTATCATAGATGTCGTGTTGAATAAACTCATCGGCGTTGTAGGATTTGTTACCTTTCAAAATGTCATTGTAAAGCCTTTAATGTTTATTCCAAAATTTCAATAGTAATTAGTTATAAGTGATTGTTAAAATCGTGGATATGTTTGACCGTCTATAGGATACTATTAATAATGCCATGTAAAAATTGTTTTTATGTCCGACGCGGACATGTACTTAGAATAATAAAAGTAATAAAAACAGTGTCTTACTTTAATTTCCCGATAGTGAATACTTATTCAGGAATCAAAAGAAAAGTCAATTAGATTTTATTATTAAGCATCGCCGCGAATTGCAGCGCGATGCGGTCGTCATGGCAGTTTAGCGACGGGTGGGGTCAAGGTTACCGAGGTGGGGTAATGACATAACGGGGAGTGGAGGGAGAGGGGAATAAGTCGGGCGATCAGATGTATGCGTGTGTGAGTTTGGAGTGATAACACCGATGCGCGGTCAGTGACTTCTACAATCAGGGTTGTTACAGTTAATTAATTTTTTAATTTTTGTCGTCAAAAAATGCTTAGATTCGTATTTTAAAATTATGCCATTTCATTCAAAGTCTGATATATATACACGGCTTTAAATGTTACAACATCTTTCTGTAACACCCTGTATAAATTTATAATCAGCGGCTGGTGTAGAAAGCGCCGCATAATAGACACTGATTCCCTCCCTTACCCCTGTGAGACGAAGTTCTGCTGATGCTAGTGGAGCTGCGTGAACTGCTGTTGGTTCCTGTTGTGGTACTAGTGCAGGTGCAGGTTGTCGCGTTTTTTGTGTGCCCAGAGATGTTTAAGTCGGAGTTGGTGGTACCGGGAATCTCTAGGTTGCTGCTATCAAAGGTGCTGGCTTCCGAGCTTAAGTTGTTAGGGGTTGCGGAGGGGCTTGGCAGTCTAGATGGGGCCTCATGGATACTCGTGCCGGGTTGGTTCTTGAGGCTGAGGTTTGTGGTTATTTGCCGAGGGCATTCCCTGAGATTGTTAATGAGGGAGTTGTCTGATCTTGCGTTGGAAATCATAATTTCAACCAGGTTGTATATAGTATGTGTTAGTTTTTCGTTGGTATTGCGGAGAGAGTCGATTTCCTCCCTTGCTTTCCTTAACGGGTTTCTAGCTTCTTCGAGTGTTGAGCAGTTATCTTCCATGGTTGTGCTATAGATATTTGAAGGTAGTGGTGATTTACAATATAAAAGATGGCGTGATTAAGAGGGTAGCTGAATTAGATGAGCGGGTATGTATAGATGTATGAGGTGTGTTATGTAGGAAAGTTATTAGTTTTTAAAATGGGTTGGTTATTATGTCTTGTTAAAAATGCTTGATGGTTTTTACAATGTATTTAATATGGTTGTGGAAAGTTATGGCAGTTGCTTCTTTTTTAATAATTTCATTTAGGTTGTATGAATTGGTTATGTTAGCAGTGGAGGTGGCTATTAAGTGTTCGTTTCGGGTTGAGCTAAATCTACAGCAGTCTTTTATGAGATGGTCAATGGATTGTGGAGTGTGGTTGAATTTGTATAATTGTTGTATATTGGGGAATAGGGTTTTGGTGTATATGCAGTTTTGTGGCAGTGAGTATATGTTAATTAATTCAGAATAGGTTATTTCTTTGTTTTTGTGTTTTATGTAGCTTATTGGGATGAGGTTGTAATCGGGTTGCTTGTGCATAAAGGCGACTGATTTTAGCGGCTGTGTCTGCGAGTTCGTTGCCAGTGATACCGATGTGTGCTTTTATCCAAATGAAGCTAATGTTTAAGTTATGTTTTTGGGCGTTTATTAGATTTTTAAGTATTTCTGAGGCATAGGGTGGTGGCTGTTGGGGTTTGTTAGTTCAGTTAGTCCGGATTTGCTGTCTGATAAAATGATACTGTTATTGGGTTTGTTGGTAATAATCCAGTCTATTGCCTTTTTGATAGCCAGAAGCTCAGCCTGGAATATAGAGCAACAGTCATGTAGTTTAAATTTTTATGGGTAGTGCGTTTTCCGTTTGGGGTGATTATAACGAA
>CAKOGK010000195.1:0-11272 GCA_933534255.1 Iphiclides podalirius | reverse complement strand
CAACAAAACAGTAAAAAAAGAGAATTTAGAAAACTTAATATCAGAAAAAGAAAGTAGAAAGCCATTCCTAAGTTACTGTAAATACATTAGTAAAAAAATAGCAAATAAAAATAAGTAGACCAAGGGAATTGGCTACATACATGCTTATATGTATAGGGCACAATCTCCAAAACCAGGAATAATTATTTTAAGCATATATAATGTAAGTAGGATAAAAAATGTTACAAAAGTAGGAATAGATTTAAAATCAAATAAAAGTTTAAAAGGTGAAGGGTAGAGATTACAATCGAAACGAAGTAGATGTAAAAGTAAGATATAATAATTAGAGTAAGATAAGTAAGTTAATTGTGTAAGTAAAAAGTAGGTAAGAAAAATTGTAGTATAAAGGTGCAGGGTAGAATAAGAAAATGGAAATGTAATGAACTAGAAATCATTGTAAGATACCGAAGTTAAATGTATAAGACAAATAGCAAAAATTGTATGTAATAGAATAAAAGTAGATATTAGCAGAATATAGTTTGAAGTGAATGTAAAAGTAAAAAGTTATTAGTAAGCAATTTGAATGTAAAACAAATATACAATGGTATCTAAAGAGGAAAACGAGAACATTGTAATAAAATATGATGTAAATGAACAAGACAATTTCATACAAAAAAGAATACGCAAAGAAAAAATTGTCTTTGCTGAAACATGAAAAGAAAACAAGGTCCCTGATCCCACATGTCAGGGGAAAAAAAAAAAAAAAAAAAAAAAAAAAAAAAAAAAAAAAAAAAAAAAAAAAAAAAAAACCTAACCTAACCTAACCTAACCTAACCTAACCTAACCTAACCTAACCTAACCTAACATTAATTATAAATAGTAAAAATTGACTTTATTTATTTATTAGTGACTTTACAAATTTGTCATATATTATATTATAGTTATTGTTATTGTTGACGCATCCCCCGACATGTTTGGCATTCGTACCCCTGCTAAAAAACCATCAAAGGACGATGGGAAACACTCCCCGGAACAGAGGGCTGGACCCTCCCGAGCATCTCCCATCGAAAGCTCAAAGGAAATAACCAAAAAACCTGAGGTAGAGAAAGAGACAAAATTAAAAACCGTCAGGAGAAGCATAGGAGAATGGGAGGGAGACAGGACAGGTAAAAACACGATTCAAGGAGAAAGCAACACCAAAAAACAACCACTGGTAGCTAAACATCTGGCCCTAACTCAGGAGGAAAAAAGGCCGACTGAAATGGGAAAAAGTACCATTAGTACTATTACTTCGCCAGAAAAAGAAAAAGAGAAAGAAAATATCACTGATAGGATTGCAGAGGCGAAGGCCTGCCTGTGCAAGGCAAAACTGCACCTCGGCAATGCCAGAAACCTTAAAACCGACATAAAGAACGAAGTGACGCAAATGGTGGATAGGCTATATAATTTGGTAAAAGAAGCAGAAAAAGACAGGAAAAATAGAGATAAGAAAGAAAACACAGAGGAGAAAGGAAGAAAAATAGAAACAACAAAGGAACTGGCCGAAGAAAGACTAATAAATAAAATAGAAGAACACGGAAAATTACTGGAGAAAAACCTGAAAGAATTGGAACACCTAAAGGAAAACATAGTGGAATTCGGAAAAAATGGGGAAAAAGCAACGTATGCCAAGGTAGCCGCCGGTGTAAAAAACGGGGAAAACAGGGCGACATATGCCGTGGCTATTTCCTCCACGGAGGAAAATGAAACAGGAGACCAAATTCTGGAAAGAATTAGAAAGACAATAAACGCAAAGGAAGAGGGACTGAAAGTGGATAGGGTAAGAAAGGCGAAGGATAGAAAAATTATCATAGGATGTTGTAGTAAAGAAGAACTAAACAAAGTAAAAGACAAAATTTCCAAAGAAGGGACGCGACTAACAGTACAAGATATAGCCAACAAGGACCCACTAATAATAATCAGGGATATATTAGTATACAACTCGGACGACGATATAATGAGCGCTATTAAAAATCAAAATAGAGATCTCATGGACCAAGTGAGCGAGGAAGAAACCAGAATTAACATATTATTCCGAAAAAGAACCAGGAACCCGCTCACTTGCCATGTAGTAATAAGAGTATCACCTAAGTTATGGAAGGTCCTCATACAAAAAGGAATAGTACACGTGGATCTTCAAAGAGCTAGAGTAGCGGATCACTCCCCACTAGTGCAATGCTCAAAATGTTTGGGATATGGGCACACCCGCAAACTGTGCACAGAGAGTAGTGACGAGTGTAGCCACTGCGGGGGCCCGCACATGCGAGCAGAGTGCACACTGTGGTTCTCTGGAGGCGCCCCAACATGCAGGAACTGCCTAAAGGCGAAAAGTGACCGCGTAGACCACAACGCGTTTAGCGATGAATGCCCAGTAAGAAGGAAGTGGGATGCGCTGGCTAGAGCGTCCATAGCATACTGCTAAGGAGAGGCGATACAGAGTGGTCTGCGTCAGGTTTGCCGGGGCGGAGGTAAAAAGAATTACATAGCATACTGCTAAGCTCCTCTCTGGGGACACGGCCCTAGAAGTACAGAGACGGGCAAACGCAGTCTTGGCACATTGGTGACGCTGGTGACATTGGTGACACCGGTGACATTGGTGACGCTGGTGACATTGGTGACACTGGTGACATTGGTGACGCTGGTGACATTGGTGACACTGGTGACATTGGTGACGCTGGTGACACTGGTGACGCTGGTGACATTGGTGACGCCGGTCGCATTGGTGACACCGGTGACATTGGTTACGCTGGTGACGCTGGTGACATCGGTGACACTGGTGGCATTGGTTACGCTGGTGACATTGGTGACGCTGGTGACATCGGTGACACTGGTGACGCGAGGCCGCGCCGGCGGGGACAAGTCATCAATACCTACAATCCCTACCATCCACCCCCTCACAGCTATAAATAGCAAAGCACAAGGCAGGACTGACTCAGTATCTCGCAGTAAACAAACCACAGCGCATCTGCACTGCCCCGGTGACGGGTCCCCGGTGGCATCGGAAACGGGCGTTGACGGTTCATTGGCCCCAGTTGACAACCACCTCTGCAGTGTAACCTCAGTTGATACCTAGTAGTGACATAGTGCTTTTTTGTGCTTTCTGTGATACTTGCAGTACAAACCACTGCATATCCAAGTGCTCACTGTGCCCAACCTCCCGGTGCAGGCCAATTGCTTCAGGACATCCATCCTTCAGACTATCTAAACAGGTAAACAAACACCATTACCCCCCCCCCCCCCCCCCCCATATAGCCGAAGAACCGTCAACGGGCCGCCGTGGTCACCGGTGACTAGTCACCGGCGCCGACGGGGACTAATCAGCGTCAGGGAACATAACGCCCCAATTCACATTCATAGGGATATGACATTAACTTCTGAGTACACACATGCACAGCACAATGGAAAACAATGACAACACACCCACCAACCTTACTCAAAGCCCTTCAACCTCAATCAACACACACAACCCTACACACAACCTAACACCACTCACCACAGACATGGATTCAGCTACACGATTCAAAGAATCAATCTAATCCAGAACCCAGGCCATTTTGGCCAAAATTAGCGAGGGAAAAAGCCTCACCAAAGCAAATAAGGATCAAATTCTGCTACTCCTGGGAGAAATAAACAACTGCACTGAATCCTTCTGCAGTAACGTACATACTCAATCCAATTCCAATGAACTAAGCATCATAATCAAAGACACTATCCAAAATGAAATGACAAAAATACACAAATCAATGGAATCAATGAAACACGCACACACCCCATCTTACGCAAACATAACTGCCAATAAGGTAAATCCCCCCACTGTCCATAAACCACCCACTTACAAACCATCAATAATCGTCACCCCAAAAACACAAGTCACCAAACCATCTGAAACCCTACAACTCTGGAGAAAGAATATCACCTTTAAACAAGACAACTTCTCACCAGCAGGAGTTAAATTTGTCTCCAATAACAAAATTCGAGTGGAATTTGACAGTGTGGAGCACAGGGACATCACTCTCAACAAAATCACACCCACCTCCGAAATTACTGCTGAAATTTCTAAAAAACTGAAACCAATGGTCATCATTAAAGGTATTCCCATAGACACACCCCCTGAGGAACTAACTGACATCATAATTACTCAAAACGACTCAATCAAATCAAGCATAACCCATAATGATGACCTTTTGTTCAGATTCAAACGAAATAACAAGAACAAAAATCTATACAACGCCGTATACATGGTAACCCCTCCCCTGTGGAAATCCTTCACTCAAACCGGAAGAATCAATATAGATCACAACAGAGTACACGTTGAGGAGTATGTCCCTCTGCTCCAATGCTACAAATGCCTACAATTCGGACACACCATCAAGAACTGCACCAAGGACAATTCAGTCTGCTCACATTGCTCCTCCACAGAGCATGACTACCGTAGCTGCCCAGTCAAACAAGACCAAAACAGAATTTCATGTCACAATTGCAAACAACAAAAACAAAAACATAGCACTAACAACCTCACTACTAACCATAGCGCCACATCCAACTCATGCCCATGCCTACAACAAATGATAAACAAAATAAAATACCGCATCGATTATGGATAATACACCCAGAAATAGAACATTCAATCTAATCAAAAAACCATTAAAATGCATACAGGTTAATCTTGCTAGAGGTAAATATCCATCACACGAACTACATGTATATACCACACAACACGACACCGACATTATCTTTGTAAATGAACCATACACCGGAACCACCCACACCTTCAAGACCATCCCCGGATACAATGCATACCAATTCCCCACTAACCACCCAGTCAAAGCTGGAATAATGATCAAAGACAAGGTACTCAGTACAATAGGTGACACCCAAAACTCCAACTCCAACATCTGCATTGTCCAGATCAATAACAATTCGGGCCAAAAATTATACTTAATATCAGTCTACGTCGAACCCGGAGAAGACAAATACTCAACCATTAACAAACTTGAATACTTCTTAGACATAACTAACGGGGCCAATCACATCATATGCGGTGACTTCAACGGCTGGCATAAGATGTGGGGATCAAAACAAAACAACAGAAGGGGACTCACCATATCCGACCTTATAACCAACAAAAACCTAACATTATGCAACATCGGAACCACTCCCACATTTGAAACAATCACTCATCACAATCACAGAGAATCAATCATTGACCTCACACTCATCAGCAAAGCATCCAAAACAAATGTCAACCAATGGAAAGTTGACATCGACATATGCCCATCATCCGACCACAACGCCATAACATTCCTCATCTCACCCACTAACGTCAATTTAACCAAAACAAAAAAACTATCCACTTTTAAATACAACACAACACTAATAAAATGGGAACTAGTTGAACCCAAATTTGACCTTGAAATTAACAATAGACTCCCTATCAATCAACACATAGAAACCATGGACAAAACACAATTGGACGAATACATACACAACATCACCTACTCCATACAAAAAACCTGCGATAAACTCATCCCCCGAGCCACTGGACCTCCCAAACGAGCACCCTGGTGGAATGAACAATTAAGCTCACTAAAACGCACTGTTCTACAAATACACCATAAGATATGCAACATAAAACGCAGAGGAAACCACATCAACCCCGAAATACTATTACAGAAACTCAATGCACAAAACAAATACTCAGATGCCATTCGTACCGCTTCAACCAACAGCTTCAGAGAATTCTGTCAAAAACAAAAAAAAGAAGACGTATGGTCCATCACCAATCGCCTAATTAAAACGCGTCCCATCACCCAACCACCATCCACTCTATTACTTGAAGACGGTACATACACTAATAACACCCTCAGCACAGCTACTGCACTCATAAACAATTTCTTCCCCGACGACACCCCTGATCACACAAATTATCAAATCACTAGCCGAGCTATTATGCATAACCCAATTCACAATCCTAACGAGCCACCATTCACCACCTCAGAAATCATCGAAACTCTCAAAACAATAAATCATAAAAAAGCCCCTGGGCCCGATCACCTCACTGCGGACATATGCCTTCAATTTGCCAAAGCCTCCCCTAACATCATTACCCAAGTCCTAAATAGATGCCTCGCACTCGAATATTTCCCAAAATCTTGGAAAATCGCACAAGCCAAAATCATTCCCAAACCAAACAAATCCAACTATACAGACTTATCTAAATTCCGACCAATTGGACTAATCAACGTATTTGGCAAACTACTAGAAAAACTCATCATAAACAGACTCACTCACCACATGAACGTCACCAACACATATTTTAAATCACAATATGGATTCAAACTACAAACATCCACGGTAGACGCCATCCGCAACGCACTCAATACAATCAAAACCGCCAAAAACAACAAAGAACATGTCATTGCGGTATCACTGGACATCAAATCAGCATTTGACAACGCATGGTGGCCTGCCATATTCCTAAGATTACGTAAAATCAATTGTCCTAGTAACATATACAGAATACTTCTTAGCTACGTGGAGGACAGAGAGGTGTTCATCAACTTCTCAGACTGCACTGTCAATAAAAAGATGTCCAGAGGGTGCGTCCAAGGATCTGTCTGCGGACCCACTCTCTGGAACCTCATACTCGACGAATTACTCAATATAAATCTCCCTGACGGCTGCCATATACAGGCATACGCTGATGATGTTTTACTCATTTCTCACTCGAAAACCATACACAATCTTGAGCAAATTACTAATTCCGCGCTGGAAACCATAACCAGATGGGGAGAGACAGTAAAATTAATGTTTGGTCCCGATAAAACTCAAATTATATCATTTACTAATAAAGGCTCAAAAAGCTCCATCACTATAAGAAACACAAAATTAAAATTCTCAAACGACATAAAATATCTCGGAATAATCATAGACCACAAACTCAATTTCATTAAACACTCTGAATACACCATTGATAAATGCAAAAAACTATTCAACAAAATCACCACATACATAAGACCCACATGGGGAGTGCATCCAGAAAACATTAAAACTATATACTTACAAGTAATCGAACCGATTATATGCTATGCCTCCAGCATATGGTCTGGAGCCACAAAATATAAATCGGTAACCAAACGGCTCTTATCTCTACAGAGACTGTTCGCCATCAAAACAATCCATGGTTTTCGCACCATTAGCACCAACACAGCAATAACGATATCACAAATCCCACCCATTACCGCTAAAATAAAAGAAATCTCCGACATTGAAAACTCAAAATTCAATAAATACTCCACATTCCTCCCCGAAGACACCCCACTGGAAATGCCCACACCCCCCCAACAAACTGCTTCATCCATCATTAAGAATTAGTATCACCTTCCAAGAAATCTCAACGAATAACGAACTAAATCATATTAACATCATAAACAAACACCAATTTTACACCGACGGCAGCCGACATGACAACAAGGTGGGAGCGGCATTCGTTATAATCACCCCAAACGGAAAACGCACTACCCATAAATTTAAACTACATGACTGTTGCTCTATATTCCAGGCTGAGCTTCTGGCTATCAAAAAGGCAATAGACTGGATTATTACCAACAAACCCAATAACAGTATCATTCTATCAGACAGCAAATCCGGACTAACTGAACTAACAAACCCCAACAGCCACCACCCTATTGCCTCAGAAATACTTAAAAATCTAATAAACGCCCAAAAACATAACTTAGACATTAGCTTCATCTGGATAAAAGCACACATCGGCATCACTGGCAACGAACTTGCAGACACAGCCGCTAAATCAGCCGCCTTTATGCACAAGCAACCCGATTACAACCTCATCCCAATAAGCTACATAAAACACAAAAACAAAGAAATAACCTATTCTGAATTAATTAACATATACTCACTGCCACAAAACTGCATATACACCAAAACCCTATTCCCCAATATACAACAATTATACAAATTTATATCAATTATAAAACCCGACTTCGCTATCACACAACTCTTAACCAACCACGGATATCATAAGAAATACCTACACCGATTCAACATTACAATAGACGACATATGCCCCTGCGACAACCACACTCCACAATCCATTGACCATCTCATAAAAGACTGCTGTAGATTTAGCTCAACCCGTATCGAACACTCAATAGCCACCTCCACTGCTAACATAACCAATCCATACAATCTAAATGAAATTATTAAAAAAGAAGCAACTGCCATAACTTTCCACAACCATATTAAATACATTGTAAAAACCATCAAGCATTTTAACAAGACATAATAACCAACCCATTTTAAAAACTAATAACTTTCCTACATAACACACCTCATACATCTATACATACCCGCTCATCTAATTCAGCTACCCTCTTAATCACGCCATCTTTTATATTGTAAATCACCACTACCTTCAAATATCTATAGCACAACCATGGAAGATAACTGCTCAACACTCGAAGAAGCTAGAAACCAGTTAAGGAAAGCAAGGGAGGAAATCGACTCTCTCCGCAATACCAACGAAAAACTAACACATACTATATACAACCTGGTTGAAATTATGATTTCCAACGCAAGATCAGACAACTCCCTCATTAACAATCTCAGGGAATGCCCTCGGCAAATAACCACAAACCTCAGCCTCAACAACCAACCCGGCACGAGCATCCATGAGGCCCCAACTAGACTGCCAAGCCCCTCCGCAACCCCTAACAACTTAAGCTCGGAAGCCAGCACCTTTGATAGCAGCAACCTCGAGATTCCCGGTACCAACTCCGACTTAAACATCTCTGGGCACACAAAAAACGCGACAACCTGCACCTGCACTAGTACCACAACAGGAACCAACAGCAGTCCACGCAGCTCCGCTAACATCAGCAGACCTTCGTCTCACAGGGGTAAGGGGGGGGGGGGAATCAGTGTCTATTATGCGGCGCTTTCTACACCAGCCGCAATATATTAAGACATTTCAAATTGAAACATCCCAATTACATGAACGGACAATTTAATCCCTCCCACCAGTCTTACCCCCGTTATTTCTATTTCAAAACAATCGCTCCAAGACATCGGTGCCCTAGAGAACTCAGACCACCGGAACACCTGCTAGCTAATGTGGAGGGAATTAACCCAATATTTTCTTGGCAGACTACATAAGAATACTCATCAGAATCTCACCACTGAAGAATCATCGGACTCTTCTTAGCCCTCAATCATATAGCTGATTATAAATTTATATATATATGAAAAAAAAAAATATTATACGAATTAAAAACATATTTTCGAAATAATAATAAAAACTTGTGGTGTAAAAAAGTATACAAAACTATATTAAAGTAACATTGTGTAAAATATTCATAATAGAATAACTCAATACAAACATATATTATGTATAATAATATAATATATGATATAAAATATTGAGAAAATTTCTTATTTGGTTAATCTAATATACTGTTTTAAGAGAGCCATTTTTGATATTTTTGTACATAGTTCTATTGCAACGTTTGTTATCTTAAATTTGATACATTTGTAAACTTAACTGATTAATTTTCATATCTTATTAAAATAATTTGAGAAACTTATTATTATAAATACATATTTAAGAAATTCACAATACAACTTTTATTATCACTAATTGTGGCAACATCTGTTTGTCAAGATTTGTTTTATAATTAAATTTGGGATGAAGAAGACTTTGGTTATTTCGTGAGATGGTGGCAAGCGAGCTCGCGGTTCACCTGATGTTAAGTGATAATCGCCGCACGTGGACATTCGTAGGGTTACAGATGCGTCGCCACAATTTAATCGGGGCTCGCAATAGCCGAAGTTGTTGCGTGACCCTCCCCTATCACAGACAAAAATAAAAATCTTGTTTTATATTATGGCACTTTTTCGTGTAATAAACTTTTCACATTCCGAAAACAACACAGTTTGATTTTATAACAAGTATTTAAGTATAACAAAAATAAAGGCTTCAAAATTCGAACGCAACAATTCCACCATTGTTACAGTTTGAGATTCGGAGAGAAAGCGAGTTCGGGTCGGGCCCCCGGCGCGGGTTGGGGCTCGCGGGGCTCTCGGGGCTCGTGGGGCTCTCGGGGCTCGCCGGGCTCTCGGGGCTCGCCGGGCTCTCGGGGCTCGTGGGGCTCTCGGGGCTCGTGGGGCTCTCGGGGCCGGCGCCGCGGGCGGGGCAGCGCGCGCCGCAGCTTGCGGCCGAAGCAGGGGTCGTCCCAGCGCAGGTAGGTGTTGGCGTCGAGGAAGGCGCGCAGCTCGGGCTCGAGCAGCGGGCGCAGCGCGGCGGGCTCGTCCAGCAGCAGCAGCACGAGGCGCGGCCGGGAGTCGCGCTGCGCCCGCGCGTGCGCCTCGCGGAACTCCGCGCGCGCCCACGAGGAGGCGGCCCAGTGGCGCGACAGCACCAGCAGCGTGCGGCGCGAGGCGCGCACCGAGCGCGCGATCTGCTGCGGGATCCAGTCGCCGGGCGCCCAGTCGCGGTGGTGCAGGCAGAGGCGCCGCGGCCGCGGCCCGCGCTCCAGCGCCGGCGCCAGCCGCTCCGCCACGAACCGATGGTCGGGGTGCGCGAACGACACGAACGCGTCGAACTCCCACGCCTCCTCCTCCTCCCCCTCCTCCGTCTCCTCCGCCTCCTCCGCCTCGCTCGGCAGCCAGCGCGCGCACAGCCCGTGTTCCAGCAGGAAGCGCTTGATGCCACGCAGCGCCGCGCGCCGGCCGCGGTGCAGCGCCAGCGCGACGCCCAGCAGCACGAGCAGCGCTGCGCCCGCGGCGAGCGACGCTCGCAGCGGCCAGTGCGCGCCCTCTGCGCACAGCTCGCTCGCCCCCAACGCGGCGAGCCGTCGCCCGTCGGCGCAGCGCAGCCGCTCGAAGTCGTCCACCTGCGCGCGATGCGCCCGCAGCGCCGCCGTCAGCGCGCCGCCGCAGCGACAGGCCAGCGGGTTGCCGGCGAACAGCACGCGCCGCTCCGGCTCGGAAAACAATGCCGCCGCGGTCTCGGGGTCCACCTCCTCCACGAGGTTGTCGCTCAGATCCAGCAGCTGCGATGGCAACGTCGTTACCACGTTTCGTACACAAGAGACTACACCGAGACACGCATAGATACACACCCGCAGCTCGGGCGCGATGTCGCCTGCGCCGAGCGCGGCGATGGAGTTGTTGCGCAGCAGCAGCAGCGCGGGCGCGGCGCGGGACGGCGGCGGGCGCGCCAGGCGCTGGCCCTCGC
>CAKOGK010000194.1:0-11496 GCA_933534255.1 Iphiclides podalirius | reverse complement strand
CAGGTGTAAGGAGAGTCCATCATGTGCCTGCGATCCAGAGAAACAGGAAACTGTAATCCACCTTGCCACAGAATGCCCAATATATGGCAAAGAGAGAAATGAGCTGGAAATACAAATTAAAGATAGAATAACCACCGAAAAACTTAAAGATATAATTGGTAACAAAGAAAGTAGAGAAATAATAGTACAGTTTTTAAAAAATATTACAAATAGAACGGCACAGAAAAAACAAGTAGGAAACAGTCGGTATTGATTAAATACTTAAGTGTATTAACCTCAATACCGGGAAAATATTAAGAAAACCAAACAGAAAGAAAAACATCATAAATTAAGGTATTAAGTAGTCTAGCACAAAATATAAATAAAGTAAAAAGTAAACTCTCAAAAGATTTAGGAGATTGCTAAAATAGATAGTATATTAAACTAGGATAATGATGCTAACCAATTAAGTACCAATAAACATAAATGTAATTAGCAAATAAGATAGATGTAAGAAGGTTAACTATAAATACAAAAATGTAAATTAATATTTAAAGTAAGAAGAAAATATAGAAAAGCAAAATAGCATTATACAGAATAAATGAAAGTAAATGTAAGCAGTAATAGTGAACAACTCACAACGTTGTTAAAAAGGTATTCCGAAAACAAGAATAAAAATTTAATAGAATATAAGAATCACTGTAAAAGCAAAAGAATTAACAGATTAAGTATGTAACAATTAGAGATGGGTCGTATCGCTTTTTCTGAGTACCGTATCTGAATCAGATTTCGATTTCAAATATCAGATTTCGAAACTATGTATTTTAATATCTAGATATTTTACGGTCCCGTATCCACCTTGAATTCTTAAAAAAAAAAAAAAATTTTTCAACAATATTTTATACTTATTATAAATTGTGCAGGCGTGACTAAATTCAAAAACCTTACTGAATTTAAAATCACACTTTTTTTATACTATTAAGGTAAAATTAAAACATTACCTGATTAAATTAAAAATTTCATTAAAAATAGAAATTTAAGTAATATAAAAATGATTTATTTCAACATCTTATATATCGCTTAATAATTGACTTTAACATATTCTTAGAACACGCAATCATGAGTGACAATATTTTTATAATTTGTGTAAGAAATAATACATTCAGTATTATAACTTAGGGCGGAAGAAATTAAAATTTACACACAAAGCACATAAGCCTTGGTCTGATTTCCACCCAAGCAGCACAGCACTATTACATTATATTTTTCTTTTTGCGTAGTTTTATTTTTTTCCAAAAATATGAATAAAATTTAACTAATAAAAATATTCACAAAAAATTTACCTCCTAAAAAATTTCCATTTCCATTTTTCTTCCTTAATTTAGGCAGAAAATTCTTAAGTAGTAAGTTGGCATCCCTTACTATTACGAGCTAGGTACCAATGCAATCCAGCTCAAGGTTAAACAAAATTTAAAGACATCGTTAATACCGTAATTCGTATTTAAATGCAACTAAAAATGTTTTTTTCCATGCTGTTAAGATTCAAAATTACTTAACTGCGCGCTTTGTCGCCCGTTACGGCTCAAGGCTAAACAAAACAATAAAAATATACTTAATAATATCGTTGTAGTAATCGTTGATACCATGATTAGTATTTAATTAAAACGGTTCTTATTTGCATGGTCTTAAGATTCAAAATTACTTAACTTATTCAAAATATCTGTTTAAAAATCTGATATTGTGCCTTGCTTGCCGTACTGCTCTAACTAGTGTAATATTTGTATCTCACGCGCTTTGTCGCTCAAAATCTGTTTAAAAATCTGATATCGTGCATTGCTTGCCGTCCCGCTCTAACTAGTGAGTATTTGTATCTCACGCGCTTTGTCTCTCGAAATCTGTTTAAAAATCAGATATTGTGGCAAACGCGTATGATATCGCGATTCGTGTCGGTATAGCGAGCGAGCACGGTACATCAGATTTCGGAAATATCAGATATTGTAAAATACATAGATATTGAACGAGCCAGTAAGCGATATTCGGATATTGTACTAATATCCAGTTTTCATATCTGATACGATATGTATCGCCCACCACTAGTAACAATTATATTAAGAAAGATGTAAGCAGCAATAATACACGATACACAAAGTTGTTGAAATGTATAAAAAAGTAGGAAAAGTAAGAATATAAATGTAATAGAGTGTAAGAGTAATTGTAAAAAACGAAAAGAATGAAGAAAATAAGTACGTAATAACTTTATAAACTTAAAAGAGAAAGCATATAAAAGACATAAAAAAGGAAAGAAAACCAGGTCCCTGATCGCCCATATCGGGGGAAAAGAAAAAAAAAAAAAAAAAACATAACCTAACCTAACCTAACCTAACCTTTTTTTTTTTTTTTTTTTTTTTTTTTTTAACGATGGGAAATGCATCATGCATACTCTCCTTAGGGGAAGCAAGGAGAGTTATGTTGGACTCCCGCTCTGAGAAGGGCAGACCTACCAACTAAAAACCCATCGGGTGTCCTCCTCTGCCGTCAAATGCTGGATTGCAGGGCCCGCTTAAGCGATTCTGCTGCAACCCAGCCACGGCTACCCCGACCCTGCACAGGGCTGGGGCACACCACGAAGGGACTTTTGTCCCCGTTCTCCGCATGAGTGCCCATGACACCAGTGGGCACTTAGTCTTCGCGGGGCCTCATACCGTTAGGTGACAGACGTCCCCACGTCTGTCACCCGGAGGCCCATTAGGGCGGGAGACGGCGCTCGTGTGCCGCCCGCCTTCTCCCCATGCGACGTCGCCGGATCGGGTCGGAAGAAGCATTCTCCTCCCTCTCCCTTTCGGCGGCCTCCTTCTGTAAATCGACTGTCTCGCGAGAAGGAGGCCATCGCCCTCCACGCCGCCCTCGATGTCTCGGGAGGCCATAGCCCGACCACCGCCCTGCTGTCGACAATTGTTCTAACCTAACCTAACCTAACCTAACCTAACCTAACCTTTTTTTTTTTTTTTTTTTTTTTTTTAACGATGGGAAATGCATCATGCATACTCTCCTTAGGGGAAGCAAGGAGAGTTATGTTGGACTCCCGCTCTGAGAAGGGCAGACCTACCAACTAAAACCCATCGGGTGTCCTCCTCTGCCGTCAAATGCTGGATTGCAGGGCCCGCTTAAGCGATTCTGCTGCAACCCAGCCACGGCTACCCCGACCCTGCACAGGGCTGGGGCACACCACGAAGGGACTTTTGTCCCCGTTCTCCGCATGAGTGCCCATGACACCAGTGGGCACTTAGTCTTCGCGGGGCCTCATACCGTTAGGTGACAGACGTCCCCACGTCTGTCACCCGGAGGCCCATTAGGGCGGGAGACGGCGCTCGTGTGCCGCCCGCCTTCTCCCCATGCGACGTCGCCGGATCGGGTCGGAAGAAGCATTCTCCTCCCTCTCCCTTTCGGCGGCCTCCTTCTGTAAAACGACTGTCTCGCAGAAGGAGGCCATCGCCCTCCACGCCGCCCTGCTGTCGACCATTGTTCTAAAGATGGCCGGCAGCGAGAGATCCGACCCGACGACGTCACGGAGCCGCCCTCGCGGCTCCTCCCACGCCGGGCATTCCGTCATCGTGTGCTGCGCCGTATCGTCGGCGCAGGCACAATGGTGGCACCTTTGGCTCGGTTCCCTCCCGATAGCGTGCAGGTAATGACCGAAGCATCCATGCCCAGTCATCACCTGCACCATCCGGAATGACAAACTGCCATTTCGGGAACCGATCCACTTCTCCAGGACAGGCCTAATGGCCTGTGCCACTCTATGTCCGGCAGTGGGAGCCGCCAAACGTTCCTGCCAGGTGCGCATCAAAATGATGCGCGCCTGGCGTCGCCACCTTGCGATTCGTTCGGTGGAAACGTTATCGCCGCACCCCTTCGCCTCAGCGACTCGGCGATATACCTCCGCGAGGACTTTAGCCTCTAAGTCCCATGGTGGGGATCCCGCCAAAGCACACGCCGCCTCGCCGGCCACTGTGCGGTAGCCGCGTATAGCCCTGAGTGCCATGGCGCGCTGCGGTCGTCGCAGCAACGCTCTATTCGTGGCACTCAAGGCATCCACCCACACAGGAGCTCCGTAGAGGGCCATCGATCTGATGACCCCCATGTACAGGCGGCGGCAGACCGACCCTGGTCCCCCCACATTAGGCAAGAGGCGTCCAAGAGCAGCGGATGCCTTTAACAGATTCGGTGTCAGCCGGCGAAAGTGAGCGGCGAACGTCCACCGTCCGTCTAGGACGAGTCCGAGATACTTCATCTCGGACTCGACCCGGACCTCCACTTCTCCGATCCGGAGTGGTGTGCCTGCAGCCAGCCTCCTTCTAGGTCCATGGAAAAATAGGGCCTTGGTTTTCTCAAGGGCCACCCGTAGGCCTTGAGCTCTGATGCGGGACACCACTAGTCCCACACCGACCACCGCCAGCTGGGTCGCCTCCTGATGCGTCGCGCCGCGACAAGAACGAGTGTGTCGTCAGCATAGCAGACAACACGAAGCCCGCGCAGCAGGGCACCACGGAGTACCCTGTCGTAGCCGATGTTCCACAGGAGTGGGCCAAGGACCGATCCCTGTGGAACACCGCACCACGTTTCCCTCTGTACGAGGACGCCATCGCGCCCTACACACACACAACGCTCCTTCCCCGTAGGTACGCCACAATAAATGCACGCAAGTACCGGGGGAGTCGGTGGTATCGGAGGCCCTCCTCGATGGTAGCGAACGGCAGGGTATTGAATGCGTTTGCGATGTCAAGAGACACCGCCAACACCACGTTGCCGTTTGCCGCCTGCTCCTCCGCATACCCCTTGACACACAATATGGCGTCTATTGTGGAGCGCGATGGTCGGAACCCGTATTGGGCGTCGGACAGGTCAGGACCCTCGCGCATCATATGACGTATGATGCGCGAGGCGACCACCCTCTCCAACAGCTTACCGGCCTCGTCCAACAGGATGATTGGCCGGTAAGCCGAGGGCGATTCTTCAGGGCGTCCCTCCTTACGAAGGAGAACAACCCTGCCCGCCTTCCAACACTGCGGGAACTCTCCACGCCGAAGACAAGCGGTGAAAAGCTCCCTCAAGCGTTCCTCTAGGGGCCCCAAGGCCAAGACCAGAGCCCTGCCGGGCACACCATCGGGGCCAGGGGCCGTTTTGCGCCCACGAAGCCGCAGAAGTGCGGCTCCCATCTCACCCTCGGATACCAGAGGCACCTCCTCGGTGGTTTCCGGCTCAGGCACCGGTGGGATAAACGCCAGTTGGGGCCGGGAACAACGCCTCCAGCACCGTGGCCAGCCGTTCCGGTGAATAGATCAGCAGGCGGCGGACCCCGACCAAGCTTGCCCCTGGTTGCTCGGTATGGACGACCCCAGGGATCGCGGTCCAAGCCCGCGAGGAGCTCACCCCAGGCAGTGTCTTTGGCCCTCAGGATGGCCAGCTGCAAGGATTTTTTGGCGTCGTGATACGCCCTCTGCAGATGGTCATTCAGTTCCTCATTCCGCGGCCGCCGCCGCCGCTGTCGTTGGAACTTCCGGCGGGCGGCGACACAGCGTCGCCGAAGATCCGCAATGTCAGGTGACCACCAGTACACCTGCCTCTTTTGAGGTCTTTGCCGCACGCGGACCATGCAGGCATCGCAGACCCTGGTGATCGCGCTGCGGAAACACATCGCCTCCTCGTCCGTCGTCCCCGGAGGCGGGGAGCTCCAGGACTCGACGATGGCGGCCTCCTTCAGCAGGTCAACGTCCAACCCCGCGAGGGCCCATCGCGGAAACGTTGAGGCCATCGCAGGGAAGGCGGGGACCAACTGCATCCCTCTGGAGGAGGAGACGCTGAAGCGGATATATAAGTGATCCGACAGCGTCTCCACCTCCCCCATAACTCGCCAATCTCGTACTGCCTGAGCAACCGCCGGGCTCGCAAAGGAAAGGTCTACAATGGACCCCCCTTGGACCCGAACACAGGTTTGTGATGTGCCGCAGTTGAGAAGTGCCAACCCAGATTCCGTGGCCCAGTCTTCAACCGCAATCCCCCGCACGTCTGTGGCAGGCGATCCCCAAGCCGTATTCTTGGCATTAAAGTCGCCCGCCACAATTACCGGTCGAGGTGCAACTCGCCTAATGGCCGCCTGCATATCACCGAGGAGCGTCTCGAGTTCAGCGAGGGTTTTGTTTGGGGAAAAATACACCGAGAATATTGTGTATTTCCCCCAGTCGGCCGCCACAAAACCATTTCCCCTCTCTTTGACGGAAAGGGGCGTGGTACCATCTGGAACATAGATGGCCGCCGTGCCCGTAGCATCCCCTATCCAGTTGGCGGGTATGCAATAAGGCTCCGCTACCACCGCCAGTCCAATTTGCCATTGCGCCAGTGCCTGGAATAATAGATCCTGGGCACCGGCGCAATGGTTTAGGTTTATCTGGAGGAAATGTCTATCCCTATCCATTATTAGAGTCGACACACATTTCCTCTTGTCGGGACGAATCCCGATCCACCTGCTGGGATGCCGGGGTCCTGCCGGCTTTTTTCCCTTTTTTCGGTGGGGAGCAACCCTTAGCCCCCACCGAGTGCTCAGCTGGCCTACCTGCAACTGCGCATACTGCGCAGTGGGGTTTGGCTAAGCATGCCGCTGCTTTGTGTCCAGGAGCACTGCAGCGATAACAAATATCGCTGCGGTCCACCTCCGAAGTGCACTGGAGTCGCGTGTGCCCGATTTCTAGGCATCGGAAGCACTTCATAGGGCGCGGCTCCAGGGACTCGACGTGCACATAGCTCCAGCCAATCCTCATACTCCGAGCTGACACCAGGACCTTAGCAGCTGCCACTGGACATTGCACCCAGATGCAGCCAGTGCCCCGGCGGCCCTCCCGAATTTCGCCCGCCTTGACGTGGTCAAGGGGACAGGCGGCTGCAGCGACAATCGCAGCGAGCACCTCATCCCTGGTGACGGAATCATCCAGGCCAGTAAGACGCAAATCCGCGCACTTCACCGGCCTGGCGATCCGTGCTTCTCCGGCGAGGACCTCACGGAGCTTCGCGGCGAAACTGTCCGCTGCTTCGCTCGTGACCCCTGCTGGAAGCTCGAGAACTCGAGCTCCCGTGGCCGCCTGCCTTATTTTCAGGCCTGCCGGGATGTTCAAGGCCGTCAGATCTAACCTCTGACGGGCTTTGGTGAGAACATCACTATACGTAACCCCCTTTTCGACGGCATCGTGCTGTAGTGTGATTACTACAGCTGCCGTCGTAGGGGCACGTAGTTTGCGGGCTCTACGCCTCCGCTTCTTTTTATTAGCGGCGGCTGGCGTCGCAGTGGCCACAGCGGGTCTTGATGCCGTACCGGACTTGGGCACCGCAGCGGATCCCGTTGCGACCAATGGGGGCCTCGGCACCGTAATAGATTTCACGGCGGCCGTAGGTGGCTTAGGCGTCGCGACGGGCTTAGCCACAGACTTCTTTGGCTTGGCGGAGATGGAAGCCGACATCTGCACGTCAAGCGCGGGCGCTGTCTTCTTTCCCTTCCCCTTTCCCTTCCGTACCACTGCACTCCACGTCTCTCCCAGAGAGGTAGGGGTGGGATCTGGTGCCGATGAAGGCCCAGGTTCGGCGCTACGCCTATCCGCAGCCAAAGGCGGCCTCAGGCGCTTCTCCGGGAGCAAGCGCTCCTCGAGAGCCTCGAATCGCGCGCTGATCATCGTCCCTACTTGGGATAGTACATCACGCGCGATATGCTCAGCCTGCAGTGTTGGTGCCGGCGTCCGTTCCTGGGCTGGGCGAGCCGCCTTCTCTATACTGAGACGCATGCTAGCAACCTCCTTTTGGAGCGTCGCCACCTCGTCCCGCAGCCGTTTGTTGTCGGCCTGGAGGCGGCGGGTTTCATCAGTCGATGATATGCTCTGTAGACCGTTCACCGCCTCCCGGATCATCTCAGCCGCTTCCTTAAGGGCTTTTACAAAAGTGCCCTTCAGGTTCTTTGATTTCGTAGCGACTTTGGTGATGACTTTAATGCCATCATCGACCCTCTCAAGCAGGGTCGAAGAAAGGCGAGAGTCGACTACGTCGTCAAAGCCAGCGGGGCGCAATGCTCTATCGAGCCGGCGCCTTTGGATCAGCTCTGGAACCTCCTTCTCCGCCTGGAGCTCCATCTCTGCCCTCCTGGCTTCCATGAGCTCCCGCTTCCCTTTCGCCAGCCCCAAATACTGCCCACTATTGGGCGGGCGGCCTCTACCCCTTTTAGGCACAGGGGTGCCTCTCCTTTTGAACGCCGAAGATTCCGGATGATCATCTGCTTCGGCGTCTGCATCCGAGGCGCGAGTGCGCTTCTTGCGCACTCTCTGGGCCTCTCCGCTACCCATACTGGCGAAGCTAGCGTTGCTAGCTACGCTTTTTTCCAATTCCAGGCTCATTTCAGAGCCAGAATCTGACGCGGATATACCGCCTACCTCCTCTAAACTCCCTACTGTGGTTGATGTCAAAGGGCCATCCTCCTTTCTTTGGGTATCACAGCGTTCGAGCTGTACGCCTAACTCCTTAAGAACGTCATTTCCTTTTAGATTTTTCTTCTTTTCCATTTTTATTCCCACGAGTTGGGACGATATAGATGCACTCCCCGGGTTACGCCCATTCCGGTCGACTAAAAAGTGGAGTGGGGTACATACTGTGGAGGTCCCCAGGTATCCACAGGTTTTAACGAGGGTTCTCTCGGGCTTTATAGGGTTTTCCTTCCCGCGGGCCGGCCAATTAAGGCAAGCCCTCCGACCAGCGACACAGAAGCACTCACACATATACACACCCAAACACATACACATACACACACACAAATACCCACACAACATCTCCAACTGGAGCCACCAGAAGGGTCGTTGAAGTGAGTCGCTGGTTGCGGAACGAGGAGTTGGCGAAATCTCCTCCGACGGTGGCGTCAGACGCACTGAGATTAGTCAGCGCGCCGACCCGTCCTCCTAGGCCCTATCCGATGTGTTCTCTGCTGATGAGAGAATCACACGGAGAGCCCCTCCTTGTGCTGCTCTTCGTCTGGTCCCTCGCTCCGAGCCTGTCCGGTATGGGAGACCCTATCCGGCATAGCCTTGGAGGTCATTAGGACACGCAAGCCCCTCCACCACAACAAGGTGGCAGCACGACGGGGGGGCCTACCTAACCTAACCTAACCTAACCTAACCTAGCCTAACCTAACCTAACCTAACCTAACCTAGCCTAGCCTAGCCTAGCCTGTGACGTGACACCTACTGGTGACATTGGTGACACTGGTGACATTGGTGACATTGGTGAGCATTGGTGACTCTGCTAGGTGACGCTGGTGGCGGCGGCTGGTGACATCACTGACATTACGCGACTTCGGTCGCATTGGTGGCGACTGGTGACGCGGTGGCATTGGTGACGCTGCTGACGCTGGTGACATCGGTGACACTGGTGACATTGGTGACGCTGGTGACTGACATTGGTGACATTGGTGACATGGTGACGCTGGTAACACTGGTGGTGACGCTGTCGGTGACACTGGTTACGCGAGGCCGCGCCGGCGGGGACAAGTCATCAATCCCCCCCCCCTACCATCCACCCCCTCACAGCTATAAATAGCAAAGCACAAGGCAGGACTGACTCAGTATCTCGCATTAAACAAACCACAGCGCATCTGCACTGCCCCGGTGACGGGTCCCCGGTGGCATCGGGAACGGGCGTTGACTGTTCATTGGCCCCAGTTGACAACCACCTCTGCAGTGTAACCTCAGTTGATATCTAGTAGTGACATAGTGCTTTTTTGTGCTTTCTGTGATACTTGCAGTACAAACCACTGCATATCCAAGTGCTCACTGTGCCCAACCTCCCGGTGCAGGCCAATTGCTTCAGGACATCCATCCTTCATACTATCTAAACAGGTAAACAAACACCAGTACCCCCCCCCCCCCCCATATAGCCGAAGAACCGTCAACGGGCCGCCGTGGTCACCGGTGACTAGTCACCGGCGCCGACGGGGACTAATCAGCGTCAGGGAACATAACGCCCCAATTCACATTCATAGGGATATGACATTAACTTGCTGAGTACACACATGCACAGCACAATGGAAAATAATGACAACACACCCACCAACCTTACTCAAAGCCCTTCAACCTCAATCAACACACACAACCCTACACACAACCTAACACCACTCACCACAGACATGGATTCAGCTACACGATTCAAAGAATCAAATCTACTCCAGAACCCAGGCCATTTTGGCCAAAATTAGCGAGGGAAAAAGCCTCACCAAAGCAAATAAGGATCAAATTCTGCTACTCCTGGGAGAAATAAACAACTGCACTGAATCCTTCTGCAGTAACGTACATACTCAATCCAATTCCAATGAACTAAGCATCATAATCAAAGACACTGTCCAAAATGAAATGACAAAAATACACAAATCAATGGAATCAATGAAACACGCACACACCCCATCTTACGCAAACATAACTGCCAATAAGGTAAATCCCCCCACTGTCCATAAATCACCCACTTACAAACCATCAATAATCGTCACCCCAAAAACACAAGTCACCAAACCATCTGAAACCCTACAACTCTGGAGAAAGAATATCACCTTTAAACAAGACAACTTCTCAACAGCAGGAGTTAAATTTGTCTCCAATAACAAAATTCGAGTGGAATTTGACAGTGTGGAGCACAGGGATATCACTCTCAACAAAATCACACCCACCTCCGAAATTACTGCTGAAATTTCTAAAAAACTGAAACCAATGGTCATCATTAAAGGTATTCCCATAGACACACCCCCTGAGGAACTAACTGACATCATAATTACTCAAAACGACTCAATCAAATCAAGCATAACCCATAATGATGACCTTTTGTTCAGATTCAAACGAAATAACAAGAACAAAAATCTATACAACGCCGTATACATGGTAACCCCTCCCCTGTGGAAATCCTTCACTCAAACCGGAAGAATCAATATAGATCACAACAGAGTACACGTTGAGGAGTATGTCCCTCTGCTCCAATGCTACAAATGCCTACAATTTGGACACACCATCAGGAACTGCACCAAAGACAATTCAGTCTGCTCACATTGCTCCTCCACAGAGCATGACTACCGCAGCTGTCCAGTCAAACAAGACCAAAACAGAATTTCATGTCACAATTGCAAACATCAAAAACAAAAACATAGCACTAACAACCTCACTACTAACCATAGCGCCACATCCAACTCATGCCCATGCCTACAACAAATGATAAACAAAATAAAATACCGCATCGATTATGGTTAATACACCCAGAAATAGAACATTCAATCTAATCAAAAAACCATTAAAATGCATACAGGTTAATCTTGCTAGAGGTAAATATCCATCACACGAACTACATGTATATACCACACAACACGACACCGACATTATCTTTGTAAATGAACCATACACCGGAACCACCCACACCTTCAAGACCATCCCCGGATACAATGCATACCAATTCCCC
>CAKOGK010000193.1:0-11695 GCA_933534255.1 Iphiclides podalirius | reverse complement strand
CTGATAATTTTAGTCTTAAATATCTTACGTATAGTTTATCAAATATAATAAGATATTCAATAAAACTATTTTCAACTAAGTGCCCGTTTTATTGCTAAACTTTACTGTTAAACATCCCTTAAATTAAAGTAACATTGCGTCATTGGGCACAATTAGTTAAAAAAAAGATATGGTTTCGCCTATTAGGAGGAGAATTAGTGAATAGCGAATATTTTTCTCGTTTTTGTATTTTCTTTTAATTTTTTAAACAGTGGCGGTTCAGTAAAATTTACACGAATCCTATCTGTGATTTCTTCATCTTCTCAGTGCCTAACTGGAAAAGAGGATGGCATCACGAGAGAAATTCTATTGAATAAATTAGCGAACCCAGCAGGAAGGGATTTAAAATATGTTTTTATTTACTTCAAACTTATTTTTAAATAAATAAGTTTGAAGTAAATAAAAACTTATAATTGATGTTAGAAACCTGAAAATTTGATGTATTATAACGATATCAAACTAAAAAAAAACATTGAGTTGTATTATCGCAATCTTGACTTTAAACCACAAAACATTAATTACTATGCAAAATTTTTATTATTATTCTGTGCCTCCTGTGATCAGTGATACAACTCGAGTTGTACCCTTTTTCTGATTTTAACGCATAAGCAATCAGTAAAAAATAAACTAGCTTTGGGTCTGACTCACGTGTTTCTATCTGCTATAGATCTCGAGATAATTTTGTGCAAAGTGATATAACTAATGGGATTTTGGATGAAAAAAAAAAATCGTGAATTTTGATTTTAGTCGTGATATAGCACCGGTAAAGTATCACTCCACACATTTTTTTTGTACTTTGTGGTATAACTACTATAATATCAATTTTCAAATTGAATTTTTCTAATGATTTTTCGTGAATAATAATTTTATATTCCAGTTACATCTACTTGAACCTAAGTTTATTTTGTTATTTGCAGGGTACAACTTGACATGTATTTACCGATCTGAATATTAATTTCGCCTACTTTTGTGCTGAATGATACATCTCAACATATATCATTCCACACAATATCTATTCTTATCTGAATACTAAAATAAGATGAGTTGTATCTGAAATGCGAACATTTTCTAAAAAGTATTTTCTACGAACTTTAGTGTTAAATGCTATAAATTAAAACATGGTGAGGGTGGCGGTTATGTGCGGGAGTGAAGTGACTGACTAAGCCCACTTTATTAAAAGGTTGCAACGCATCACACTACAGGAGTTGCAAATGTCCATGACCGGTGACTATCACTTAACATAACGTGAACCTACAGCTCGCGTGCCACCTTCTCACATAAATAAACTATTTCGTTGCCTCGAAATATACAACAAACATCAGGAAAAACAAGAAGAACTCGTGACTTACGTGATCTAAACAACTATCGTCAGAAATGCAAAGAGAGACCACCGTTTCACTTAAGGATATTAGGTATTAAAAAGTTAATACCTGATATCAATTACAATCCATCGAACATAAATTCTAGTACCTAGCCATACTGACATGGAAGCAGACAGTGACCATGCGCTGATTGAGCATCATAAGAAGTACACGGGCATAGATATTCACCTGCCAAGAGATTGGTAGATACTGGTCTGCACAGCTTCAAATAAATCTGCAAAGTTTACTGTGATCGAAATGACTCTGAATATGTTTTACGACTTTTTTTAAACAATTCCTTACCAAAACAACTACAGACATTAAAAAGTAAAGATATAAACTTTTTTTTGATTTGAGTCAACTTTACCTGTATTTCTTACAAAAAAGGGCTCGAAACGCGGAAAAGTATAGAATATGGTAGGAATTTACGGTACCAAAAGCTTACCATTCCAAGATTCCCATTTCAACAGAAAAGAAGAAAGATCTATTACAATTATTATCCATGAAAGAGGTCATGAATTTCATAGAAATCTAAACTGTAAGAGTGACCGGTGACGTTTAATATCGCGGATCATTTGGAAGGAAAAGCCAAGCTGGCTTCTGAAAAACTCGGTATCCTAAACCGAGCGAGACAGTATTTCCTACCGCACATCGTTTGCAGCTTTATAAAGCACAGATTCGGCCGCACATGGAGTACTGTTCTCACTTCTGGGCTGGGGCACCGAAATACCAGCTCCTTCTATTTGACCGCATCCAACGAAGAGCTGCTCGAATCATCGACGACCAAATCCTGTCCGATCGTCTCGATTCTTAGGCCCTGCAAAGGGATGTTGCTTCCTTTTGCATTTTCTTCAGTTGATACCTGCAGGTGAATTTCACCATCGTACAACTCGTCAAACCGACAAGTACCATCGACACCACCTTGATGGTTGGCGGTCCACCATTGTGCGTTTTTCGCGAAATTTTGAATGAACTACTTTGTGGAACGAGTTGTCGCCAGCGGTATTTCCAGACCGATACGACCTTCAAGAAGAGAGCCTATTCCTACCTTAAAGGCCGGCATTGCGACTCAACTGATGTTGCACATGTCCATGGGCGGCGGTGATCACTTACCATTAGGTGACCCGCATGCTCGTTTACCTCCTTTTTCCATAACAAAAAAAAACGTTAAAGACTCTCCTCCGGACAATGAAGATGATTCTGAGTAGATTAGATAATCGATTATAGAATATGATTTACGAAAACGACAGATTTGGTATTAACACTGAAAACTGATTTTTATAAGTATTTTCTGATTTTTTTGTTTCCTTTTATTTTTGGTTTACGTCTAAAGGTGATTTTACTCATAGATGCCTATAGAAAGATAAGAAGATTTTGTTGTGTTTGTAATTTCTCTATGTTTATTAATCTATTTAGGATTAAGATAATGATCTTAATATCCTGTAAGTACTGAAAGGTATCTATTATGATATCTGCTATGACCGATCCTAGATATATAATTTATAAATTTTTAAGGTAATCATAAGATAAGAATAATTTAGGAGAAGTACTACAATATTTTTTTTTATTATTTGTTGAATAGTTGTATTAATTTACACAATCAATATAATTTTTCAAGTCAGGTATAATTTGACTTGTATTATATAACACATGTTTCAAATCACGAGAATTTTAGCTAACTGATACAATTCAAAGAAATTATCACAACAGGGGGATATACTCTATAAAAAACGAATCTAGATGCTTCATTTATTTTTTATTTGGTTAAAACAATTATGATAGGAAGAGATTCTAATAAGTTATTTTTGCTTTTATGCTACACGTATATCAGTTTTCACAAAGACTATAATAAGGTGCAACATGGTTTAACTCTACTTATATCATGTAACACATCTTCTTTGCCAATATTTTACTTTACAGAGGTACAATTCAAATGGTTTTTTCGAATTACTGATGAATTATTTAATTTTTTAACAAAACTGTAATACAGGAAGAAAGAGAATGTTATAATCTATATGAGTGTGTACAAAGTTTTTTCCTAGTCTATCCACTTCATGAACTAGAATTTTTTAAATCTTGTTTTTGCTCTCCTGAAAAATGTTGATTTTCGACTTGTATCACTGATCACAGGAGGCACAGTATTGTAGTAAACATATGAATATGAATGTACCATACTGAATTAATTATTGTATTAAACAATTGTGTAGGCATGATGATAATTAAGGTTGCAATGCTTTTAGCATTCTAAATCTCTTGATCTTTGTAATGCTGAAGTACTTTTCTCGTAAAGACTGAAAACAACCAGTGCACGTACAATTTAGCACGTAGTGTGCTCCATTCGAGAATTTGAATTCCACGGTATTGTTTCTCGTTAGTAGAAACATTTGTTTAGTTAAATGTTCGCTTAGTTTATTTTGGTGCTCGAGAAACCTGATTGCTGCTCCGTATAAAATAATTGTTGTTAGAAAGTCCGTAAAACGGCACTAAAATGTATCCCGATAGTTGAACGGCGTTCGAAACTAGAAAACGATTTTAGTGTGTTTAATTTCTATCTACATTTCGAATGACCCGAGGCAGCCACGGCGATGAAAGGCTAGCTTTCAAGAAATCTAGCGTGCTAGTATTAGTGTAAAGTTTTGTGTTTGCGGTATTAAATATCTTAGTTACATAAATGACGGCTACATGTGCCTATATGAATTGTTTGTGACACATTTATTGGCGGTACATTATACCACATGACCCAGTGGCGGCGTTGCTAAGCAATTGGCTTCAGCTTCGTCGCTTACATGATTCACATGTTGTGGCTCATCTAGGTGGGAGGATGATGATGATGACATACAGGATTTGAATGAAGGCGGTAGGGCTACGAAATAGTCTTCACTGTTTGTTGGACGAAAGGACCGGTCCGTTCGGGTAAGTACGACGACCGCATAGAAGACCGGTGTGGTGGACGAGGTCCCACAGTATCGGGGATCATTTTATTCAAAGTTGGGAACGCATCTGCTTCCGTACATGTGCAAACAAGCTGGCGGATTAGAGGTTAATGGAATCGGATGTAATAATTAGGGTGGTCTTAAATGTTTTCACAAACTGCAGACTGCTCAAACCAACGGTGGTTCCCGTGAGCTATGTATTCTTGTAAACGGTTTTCAAGGACCTTTATGCTTGTTCTATATAGTAAGAAACGTTGGGTCAGGAACAAATTTAATCGCTATAAAAACCTTAAAACACCTTCATTTACAGTAGATCAATATATTCAATAGCTAGTTATATTCAAATCTTTTACAACAAAATTCTTTCAATTACTTAACACTAATGCCAGTTTTTGGTTCACGCTTCTTTAAAAACTCGTTGAAGAGATTATAATAACAAAAAAAAAAATCATGACTTTATCAAAGCGTATTTTAAGATGTTAAACGTGCAAAATTCCTGCCTACTCTGCACAGGATTTGCCCGTATCTATCACGGGAGGTTTGTGAGAACCGACAGAATTTATGGCGATAGCTTTGCAATGTTCCAAGTAATAGAATTCTTCAGGTTCATATCTGTGCCTCCTGTGATCAGTGATACAAGTCGAAAATCAACATTTTTCAGGAGAGCAAAAACAAGATTTAAAAAATTCTAGTTCATGAAGTGGATAGACTAGGAAAAAACTTTGTACACACTCATATAGATTATAACATTCTCTTTCTTCCTGTATTACAGTTTTGTTAAAAAATTAAATAATTCATCAGTAATTCGAAAAAAACCATTTGAATTGTACCTCTGTAAAGTAAAATATTGGCAAAGAAGATGTGTTACATGATATAAGTAGAGTTAAACCATGTTGCACCTTATTATAGTCTTTGTGAAAACTGATATACGTGTAGCATAAAAGCAAAAATAACTTATTAGAATCTCTTCCTATCATAATTGTTTAACCAAATAAAAAATAAATGAAGCATCTAGATTCGTTTTTTATAGAGTATATCCCCCTGTTGTGATAATTTCTTTGAATTGTATCAGTTAGCTAAAATTCTCGTGATTTGAAACATGTGTTATATAATACAAGTCAAATTATACCTGACTTGAAAAATTATATTGATTGTGTAAATTAATACAACTATTCAACAAATAATAAAAAAAATATTGTAGTACTTCTCCTAAATTATTCTTATCTTATGATTACCTTAAAAATTTATAAATTATATATCTAGGATCGGTCATAGCAGATATCATAATAGATACCTTTCAGTACTTACAGGATATTAAGATCATTATCTTAATCCTAAATAGATTAATAAACATAGAGAAATTACAAACACAACAAAATCTTCTTATCTTTCTATAGGCATCTATGAGTAAAATCACCTTTAGACGTAAACCAAAAATAAAAGGAAACAAAAAAATCAGAAAATACTTATAAAAATCAGTTTTCAGTGTTAATACCAAATCTGTCGTTTTCGTAAATCATATTCTATAATCGATTATCTAATCTACTCAGAATCATCTTCATTGTCCGGAGGAGAGTCTTTAACGTTTTTTTTTGTTATGGAAAAAGGAGGTAAACGAGCATGCGGGTCACCTAATGGTAAGTGATCACCGCCGCCCATGGACATGTGCAACATCAGTTGAGTCGCAATGCCGGCCTTTAAGGTAGGAATAGGCTCTCTTCTTGAAGGTCGTATCGGTCTGGAAACACCGCTGGTGACAACTTGTTTCACAAAGTAGTTCATTCAAAATTTCGCGAAAAACGCACAATGGTGGACCGCCAACCATCAAGGTGGTGTCGATGGTACTTGTCGGTTTGACGAGTTGTACGATGGTGAAATTCACCTGCAGGTATCAACTGAAGAAAATGCAAAAGGAAGCAACATCCCTTTGCAGGGCCTAAGAATCGAGACGATCGGACAGGATTTGGTCGTCGATGATTCGAGCAGCTCTTCGTTGGATGCGGTCAAATAGAAGGAGCTGGTATTTCGGTGCCCCAGCCCAGAAGTGAGAACAGTATTCCATGTGCGGCCGAATCTGTGCTTTATAAAGCTGCAAACGATGTGCCGGTAGGAAATACTGTCTCGCTCGGTTTAGGATACCGAGTTTTTCAGAAGCCAGCTTGGCTTTTCCTTCCAAATGATCCGCGATATTAAACGTCACCGGTCACTCTTACAGTTTAGATTTCTATGAAATTCATGACCTCTTTCATGGATAATAATTGTAATAGATCTTTCTTCTTTTCTGTTGAAATGGGAATCTTGGAATGGTAAGCTTTTGGTACCGTATAAATTCCTACCATATTCTATACTTTTCCGCGTTTCGAGCCCTTTTTTGTAAGAAATACAGGTAAAGTTGACTCAAATCAAAAAAAAGTTTATATCTTTACTTTTTAATGTCTGTAGTTGTTTTGGTAAGGAATTGTTTAAAAAAAGTCGTAAAAAAACATATTCAGAGTCATTTCGATCACAGTAAACTTTGCAGATTTATTTGAAGCTGTGCAGACCAGTATCTACCAATCTCTTGGCAGGTGAATATCTATGCCCGTGTACTTCTTATGATGCTCAATCAGCGCATGGTCACTGTCTGCTTCCATGTCAGTATGGCTAGGTACTAGAAATTTATGTTCGATGGATTGTAATTGATATCAGGTATTAACTTTTTAATACCTAATATCCTTAAGTGAAACGGTGGTCTCTCTTTGCATTTCTGACGATAGTTGTTTAGATCACGTAAGTCACGAGTTCTTCTTGTTTTTCCTGATGTTGTTGTATATTTCGAGGCAACGAAATAGTTTATTTATGTGAGAAGGTGGCACGCGAGCTGTAGGTTCACGTTATGTTAAGTGATAGTCACCGGTCATGGACATTTGCAACTCCTGTAGTGTGATGCGTTGCAACCTTTTAATAAAGTGGGCTTAGTCAGTCACTTCACTCCCGCACATAACCGCCACCCTCACCATGTTTTAATTTATAGCATTTAACACTAAAGTTCGTAGAAAATACTTTTTAGAAAATGTTCGCATTTCAGATACAACTCATCTTATTTTAGTATTCAGATAAGAATAGATATTGTGTGGAATGATATATGTTGAGATGTATCATTCAGCACAAAAGTAGGCGAAATTAATATTCAGATCGGTAAATACATGTCAAGTTGTACCCTGCAAATAACAAAATAAACTTAGGTTCAAGTAGATGTAACTGGAATAAAATTATTATTCACGAAAAATCATTAGAAAAATTCAATTTGAAAATTGATATTATAGTAGTTATACCACAAAGTACAAAAAAAATGTGTGGAGTGATACTTTACCGGTGCTATATCACGACTAAAATCAAAATTCACGATTTTTTTCATCCAAAATCCCATTAGTTATATCACTTTGCACAAAATTATCTCGAGATCTATAGCAGATAGAAACACGTGAGTCAGACCCAAAGCTAGTTTATTTTTTACTGATTGCTTATGCGTTAAAATCAGAAAAAGGGTACAACTCGAGTTGTATCACTGATCACAGGAGGCACAGATATATTTCAGGGTTATTGACTGGAAAACTTTTATTATGGCGCTAAATACGGGTATGGCATGAGTAAGACGTTTCGGCAAAAGTGATCAAGTTTCCGGAATTGAATGTTGATTTATAGTTGTACGTTTTAATTCAATTAGTATATTTCATGTTGTTTTGTTTTTTTAAGACTACTCTAACAAAAATGTAGAAAATATGGTTGTACGTCAGGAATAATGAGTTTCTGGAATTAGCCATTACATATAAAAGCATATACGAAATTCGAAAATTAAACTCTGTTGGGATATATATTGGCGAAACAATTCCAAAAGAATCCACGATTAATTAAAGTCAACATTTTCCCAAACAGTTTCATTTTATGATTCCGTAATTGCATTGTTATTAATTTTTATGTATGTTCTAGAAACTTTAAGTATACCATACATACCATTGCACTGAATAATAAACGGGTTCATCTGGATTTTGTTTGTTCGTTTAATGTATTGGATTTTGTCTGGAACCAACACAACGACAACCCAAAGACGGGTAAATAATAATGATGATATTGATAGTTTTAGGCTTAGACTAAGGATTGGTAGATTTCTTATATATGCAGGTTTCATGATATTTATTTCCTTCACCGCTGAGCAACGTGGTGAATCGGCATTTGAAATTTTAATTAAAAACTTTATTGGAGCCGGCTCTGGGATTTGAATTCAGATTACTTTAGTAAAATGCAAAAAAGCAAGCACGCTAAGCTACTTTTACTTTTGCAAAATCATTCACAGGCTGGAACTTGAACAGTAAAGTGTCTTTTTCAATTTTATGTTAAGCAGTATTTCAAATTCTTTGAAATGTTAAGGATAACGATCAGATTAGTGAAATAAAAAATTATCATGAGAGAAAATTTAGTTGTTTGAATGGTGCGTTAGAGTTAAAAGACATTCGCGGAATTAAAATTTGAGTAAGCTGGAGAATGGTGAAAATTTGCTAATTCCTCTCAACTCTTTCCGCTTTGTTCTGTGTTGGACTGGGCGAGTTACAAAAAATATGTAAAATCTCAATTTACACTCGACGGAATTCGCAAAAGGCAAGTACGGTGCAGAACTCACTCGTAATAATTTGCTTCTGTACTTATGAACTAGCAGCGTATCGTTCTCTTTTCGAAATTATTCGCACACTTCACCGCCCTCGCCACTTTATTTGAAGTTATTTCAGAATACGAAATATCGCGGGGGGATATTTTCTTTCTAGAAATTCTTCGAGTCCACGTTGCGTTGCGATGCAATTTCCTCTTGTACCGCGAGATTTCCAACCGCCGCTCTAACATTATTTATTCTGTAAACAACGGTATAATGTAACAATCGTTTGAGATGTTGTTAGTTCGTTTTATATTAATTGTATTAAAAATATGGCAACTGTCAGTAGACTCGCTCTAATTCTAAAGATTCAGAATAAGATTAACGTAGTATTTCATTAGCTAATGATATCCGACGAATTTTGTGCCATTGCTTGTAATGTGTTTAATTTACTATATAATAAATACGTATATAGTATGTATATTCAATTATATTTGATATACTCGAGCAATCGGAGTTCGATCGGTGCCGGGGACCAATGAAATTGTTAATTTCAAGTGCTGAATTATCACGTGCTTAGCGGTGAAGGAAAACATCGTGAGGAAACCTGCATATTTTCGAAATAATAATAAAAAAAATGTTTCAAAAATATGTGAAGTCCGTCAATTCGCATTGGGGTCGCGTGGTGTACTATGGCCTGATACCTGTAAGAGAGGCCGGGGTTGGGAGATCCCGGGTTAAGTTGTTCCGACAGTTATAACTTTTTACACGAAAGAGATAGCAATACACTTGAAGTGCATCGTTTAAGCATCTGGTGACGCGCCGCGCTGGTGGCCATCTTATTTGCTCCGACACCAGCGGAAGAGTTGATGTAAGGACCGTGCTATTTGAACACAACGTGAGTAAATTTTTCGTATTTAATCTTTTTGGTCTATGTTTATTTATTATTGACCGATTTATTTGTATCTTTCCTATTTAGGAGTAGCATTAGTTAGGTAATGGTATTATTTGATTTTTTTTCAAATGACTTCGTTTATTTGCAAGACATGTATGTGTCATTTGCAATATGACAGTTTTTTTATACAAAACCTTAATTTGGGGCTTCTTGTATTTTGTATTAACTGATGTTTTTGCTTTCAGTCCCGAGACTATTAAAGCTTCATCTGACGCAGAACCGGTGGGCTAGCCAGAACCCACGGGTTTGGGCCCTCCGCTGTGGGTAGGGCCACGCATGTGCTCGAGGCCATCGAGGTCGCGGTTCGGACCGAAACCCCGATGGTCGTCGACTATATAATTAGCTAATCGGTGGTTGGGGGCGGTGAGAACCGCCCCGGAACGCGGGTGTACCTTGTGTACGCGTTGTGTAGTGTTGGTCTCGATCGTTATACGCTCCAAGCTACAAGACGGAAGAAAAATAAAAACGGTCGCCAGAGACCTGACGTCACATCGATTTGTTAAAAAGATGAGAGCCGGTAAATATCCTACCATAGGCTACAAAAGCAGATCCGTGTTTACCATGGAACAGGAGAAGGAGCTAGTAAAAGCATTAAAGACAGCCAACCAGTGCAAAATGTTTATCTAGATGTAACAAGTAATGTTTTGTTGTTGTTTTCTTTATTGTTTATAACATTGCATTAACACACAATAAATGTAACTTTAAAAATTACTGTTTTATTTAAAAGAAACCTATATTAAATCATATTTTATTTCTATTATCTAAGCGGCACAATTTGCCCCACACATGGAACAACTCGCCCCACCGCGGGGTTGAATGTTCCCTTCCGAAATTTTACAAAAATATGCTTGTAAAAAAAAACTATTCAGATAATGGCAAAAATTACTATACTATTACAGAGACCGACTATGATTATTTAATAGATTTAAATATCAAAAATAAAACTTATGATTTTCATCATATAATTCCATGTTATTTGAAAATCGGCACTTTAAGCCCCGGCCTCCCCTACAGAGGAGGCCTTTGCCCGGCAGTGGGACATGTATAGGCTGATACTTTACTTATATATAGTATACGTATATTAGGATATTACGTTACTGCACTGTATACTTATAAATATTACAATTTACTTTACTTATATTTTGTAGGAAATTAGGTTTCCTAGAACTTGATATAAAACACTCTTGATATAAGTTAAAAACTGTATTGTCCGAAAATTAATAAACAACTTGATAATGATAGATGAGAACGCGTGACATGCTTGATGACTGACAGCGAACTGCGAATTTAATGCCGATTATATTAGAACACAACAAAAATGATGAGGCGTGCAATTGACGCCGTTTCGTACTAATTATGTCGAGCGTAGCTCGTACATGCTCCCAGGCCGAGAAGATGAGGTTAGTAGATGTGATAATGAGATGCAACTTGATACGTGATACAAGGATGAAACAATTTGTTTTTAAATCTAAATGGTTTAGAGTGTTGATTCTCGTGGATGTAGATGGAGTCGATATCGTGCGATCCCCTTGTCGGGACCGCAACTGCTGCACTCGGCGACTGCTCTTCTTGCTCTCTTACAGCTGCATGCTGAAGCGGCGGACATCGCCTACGTACTCGCTTCACAATATAGAGAATCGCTGCCAATAACATGATACCTATGATTATATATATATTGCAGCGTAGTCATGCACGTCATGAGTAGACACTGTCTCAATCAATGGTATGCTATCTTTCATGATTTCGATTTTTTCCTTGATATCTTGAAGCTGTTTGGTCGAAT
>CAKOGK010000192.1:0-11761 GCA_933534255.1 Iphiclides podalirius | reverse complement strand
CCCGTAACACGAACGACGTCCGTTCATTTCTTTTATAGATTCCACTTTGTTCCGTCTTATGAATGTTATGCACATTGATATTTAAAATCAACAACGGTCCGAGTAGATCTGGGAAGTGTAGCGGCTGTGGCGTGTCTATCGTGAATACTTTAGCGCTAGGTCGCAATCGAAGACTCACACTCTTCAAGGTCGGAGACATCCCGCTAAGATAAACCGTCTGATACACACGTATGCTGGTTTACCGCCTTGTCTGAAGAAAAAGATTTTATTCTGGGAAGTCGCTCACCAAAGGATTTGCATGTGCATTATTTTACGGTTTCATTATAGTTGGGGGTCGTGGGTTCGATTGCCACACGGTACAACCATTTGTGTGACCCACGGACAGTTTGTTTTCGCATCAGGGTGTTTGTCCACGTGAAATTTATGTTTGTAAAATGTCTTTTTCAACACGGGGGTAATGTTGTTTATCCTAAATCAGTGAGGGTAATGTTAAAAAAAAACCGTAGACTTCTTCTTTGTATAGTTCTTGTATTGTATCTTGGTGGAAGGGTTGTGGGTATTAAGTCCCGACGACCACTGCGACCTAGAGTGATCTATTGTGTACTCTTCCCTTCGGAAACGGTATCCCTTACGGGTAGGAGGGATTAACATCATCCTGTGTTGTAAGGACGTTTATATAAATTTGACGTGGACAAAAATCACACCCAGATCCGAAAAAAAATATTTGGGTCAAAAAAATAATTGTCTCTTGTGGGATTTTAAAACCGACGATCCCCAGCGCCCAAGCCTATTGGCAACTGTGCACATCACAATTTCTATATTTCTTGTCAATCTGGCTATCTATTTGTTTATGATCTGCGTAGTCTTGCCTGCGTTTGTCTCTCTAACCGTTCCATTCACATCGCCGAATGTAACGCATCTAATTTAGCTATAATTCAACTCGTCGCGTTTTATTTTAAACTTTTCCCACTTTTGAGTACGAATTCTGTCAAGCATTATGGAGAGCTTCGCAATAGCATTATTAAATTATACGCCACTAAAACCCGTTCAGCAGTTTTACTCCGTAGCATTAAGTACAGTCTGGCGTAAAAGTGAATTATACGTGCTACCGTCCACGGATTTTAGTCTCCCTTTTACCCATTAACGATATTTATCGTCCTTTATTTTTGACGATTTTTGACTACATAATTTTTGAAATGGATTATGTTGACGCTTGTACAATCCGCATACAGTGTGCTCCTCTATATTGTCTCGCCTCACGCGAGATCCCAAAGACATACACGCATGTACACTTACATCTAGTGATGTGCAGAACCAAAGATAAAAATCAATAAACAAATATTTAGGGACACATTTTTACACAACGTTTTCTAGTCCCGAACTAAGCAACGCTTGTACTATAGGTACTAGATATCTTATAAACATACTTAAACATACTTTTATTTTGTAAATAAATACATATTATACATATATATTAACGAAACACTGGAAAAAAACACTATGTTCATCACACATATTTTTTCAATAGTAGTGGGGATCGAACCCACACCCTCTGGCGTAAGAGGCGGGTTCACTACCCACTACTCCCATGCTTCGTCGTGGTTAATATACGAAGTTTAATTAGTTCTGTACATGTCATCGTGATCTCAACGCTTCCAGCTGCCGCTTAGACAGTCGAAGACCGTTAGGGTTCAAATACACACGCTTGAGACAAAGTGCACACGTTTGAATACATTGAACAGTTTTCTGATTTTAATGGATCCGAATGTAAAAATTAACTTCGCTTTTTGTATATTCAGATTTGTCGCAATGGAGTGAACGAAATCGCATTCGACTTTTGACTCGTACAATGAATTCTTAATCGCGCAAAATACCGGAATAAGTCTTAGTATACTCATTAGGGTATTCCCCTCACCATGGCGACTGAATCCGTCGACAAAAACCTGAAGCGGCTCGATTTGAGGTAAACCCCCTTTTGCTATCGCGCGACGTCCGCGTCGTCAAAAGGTCTTCGTAAGCGTCCAGTGTCTTATCTTAAACGTAAAATTAAATAAAAAATTAGCTCGTTTCATTATGAGTGGCACAATTGATCGGATTTGTTTGTAATGTAATTAACTCATTAGTTAAATAATCATTTATCGAACTAAGTGGGTGCAGCTGCGGGTAAAAGTTGGTATGTACAATTTTTTTCGTATTTTGTAACTGTAATTTTGAGCTTTTCCCAACAGTCGAATAATTTTTAGGCTGTTCTTTGCTAATATCCGATCACTACGCGCGTCGTCGTTTTATTTTTAAAAACAACCGTTAGGCATAACAACGGCGGCCCCAATGTCTCAGTACGTTGTTTTTTAACATATGGGCCCCACTTTATTAAAAGGTGGCAACGCATCTGCAACCCTACGGGTTTTGTAAACTTGCAAATGTCAATGGGAGGCGGTTATGACCGTTTGCCACCTTCTAACATAAAAAAAAACACGAATAGTGCACTAGTCTATCACAACAGGTAAGGGTTCCTTACTGATTAGATTTTAGATTGGAATAACCTCGCTCATACGCAAGTTACACCTTTCCGTTACAGCTTAGCTAATAATTTTGGCTGTACTTGGATGAAAATGTCCCCTTGACGAATCAAATGGAAATTTTGTTTCCATTATATTCACGATCAGTTAAATACGCAATGACGATTTACGTATTTTGTATAAGTACATTATTGTATAGAACCTAGCTAGTCAAAAGTAGCCCGCTTTTTGTATATTTGTGAACACGGCAAGCAATGTTGTGGTTCACCTGCTGTTAAGTGATAACCGCTGCCCATGGAAATTTGCAACAACCCTAGAGTTTCAGTTACGTTAAACCATTTAATAAAGTGGCTAAACCAATTGCTTCGCTAGGCCTTACGTAAGCCTAGGGAAATTGCATTCGCAGTTTGTAGCCATTTTGCACTGTTCGCAATTATTCTCTCAGCTAGCCTCCATCCATCGGTGTTCTGACCCGGCTGGCCTAGTGGACAGTGAACATGTCTCTTGCGTCAAAGGTTGTGGTTTTAACCGTTGTATTGAACATAATGTGTTTTTTAGTGTATGGGCTTATAAATTTATTTATATACTAGCGGACCGGGTAGGCTTTGTCCTGTACACACGACTTAAATCCGATAACTTAAAAAAATTATCTAAACCATTCTCGAATCGGTCTGAAGACAGAAAAAAATTCATTAAAATCGGACCAGCCGTTTAGGATTTCAGTGACATACACACGTACAGTAGAATTATATATATATAAAAATTTATATGTTTAAGTATCAGTATCTAGTATCCATAGTTCAAGTTTGTTGAAATATTTGTAATAGAAAATAATCTATGATTTTCGCCTCATCGTTCGTGAACCGTTCAGCATAAACTGTAAATGATTAATTCAAGTAAACAACGTAACTGACTACTTTGATTAAGTCTTAATTAATTCAAAAAATTAATCACTTAATTAAGTTATCCACTGAATTAAAACTTGCTGATTTAACGATCATTACTGCCAATAATAACATCTCTTTTTATACAACTACGGATGTAAGCCATTTGAGCGCCAATACACTTCAACAGTTTAACCGAATTGATTCAAACCTGTTATTGACTTTATAAATAACGATATAATTGATTATAATTGAATTTATTACACACTGATTTCCATGACCAATTACAACGTCCAATTTTTTTCCGGTTAAAATTCCACGATGACAGATGGGAAGATTTTTGCCGAGTCAGCGCATACCACCGGCTACCTACTACACCGCCGCTTACCGGACAAAATACAAGCTATATAATATAATATAATTTTATTAAAAAAAACGTAGTCCAAAATATCCTTCATATTTAGGGCGACGCAATAGTCTACGCTTGTAGCACTAAAAGGCAGGTCTTTCCCTAGGTGAGTAAATACCACGACCTCATAGAACACTGGCGTGAAGTAAACATTGTACTTCTGCGTTTCGTCTCGTGAGTGAGGTAGCATTGGCCCACTTAATTTAAAGGTGGCAACCCTACGGGTGTTGCAGATGTCCATGGGCGGCGGTTATCACTTAACATAAGGTGAACCGCCAGCTCGTTTGCCACCTTCTCATATAAAAAAATATAGTGACAGCATACACATACAGGGTGAGATATTTTTATATAACAATATGCACTTTCCATTTGATTCTGAAGAGTTCCCCGCTGTATCTTTTGAGTCCCAGGTCCCATACCAGCCAACATGGAAGCTATACCGAATTCAATTGATAACTCCGTGCCGGCAAGGTATTTGCTTCGTCATTGGGGGTCGTGGGTTCGATCCCCACACGAGACATCTATTTGTGTGACCCACAGATAGTTGTTTCGCATCTGGGTGTTTGTCCACGCGAAATTTATTTTTGTAAAACGTCCTTACAACAAAAGATAATGTTATCTTAAAGTAAGGTCAATATGCCAGGCGTGGCAACTATGGCAAAACCCCCCTCTACTGTGGCCTATGTTCAGCAGTGGACTCAAACAGGCTGAAATGATGATGATGATGACGATGAAGGTCAATAATGATTTAATAATAATCATGACTATTTTTAAAAATCGGTTCACAATTGGCACAGTTCTGACGTGACAAACGAATTGAGAACCCCCCTTTTTGAGGTCGGTTAAAAAACTTCCAATGCTGGGTCCGTTGTCTCCTTTCGCAACCCGTCAAGGAAACAGCGCGTGGAGAATCTGATGACGCGTGTCGCGACATGTCCTTTGTCACTTGCGTCACACGATATTTCGATACGCCATGGTTTCGGTAGCGCGTCGCATTGTCAGCGTATATGCGTAAAAGCGCACGCCTTGTATAGCTCAATGGTGTAGGCAGCCTTAAGAAGTTACCGTGTTTGTGTAATAATTGAATTCATTGATTTAAAGTTTTGGTTACATATACCGAGATTTGTCGATTATCGGGATTCCGATGTCACGATTGGTTCCAAGCTTAAGCGGGTTGGTTTCTAGTGTCGAGTTCCGATACAATACCTGATTAGCACAATAATGACTCATACAGTATATATGGGTGAATATACAAAAACTGGGTAACTCGATGTCATCAGCCAATATATACAAAGTCTTATTATATTTTATTGAGATTCCAATTTATTTTAAAACAATGTAAAGTCCTTTATTTGGTCACACAATTTCAGCTCTTCATTTTAAATACAAGTTAATAAAAAAACACAATTAATGCTTAAAATGTCAGTCCTTTGGCATGTCACAATCCCGAAAACCAACAATCAAGTGACTATCTATTAAACATTATCATTGATTTAAGAAAACTTACTAATTTACTACAATCTGTGATGTACATAGTAATATATGCTACATCTTTTATAATGCAATGTTCTCCACTTTATTTAAAAAATAATTAGAAACTTTGTGTTTTGTTTTATTCGTCAGTCCGTTGCGTATTGTTTAAATTTGAAAACCGCGGCAAATATCACCGACGCAACGTCAAATTCCTGTTTGAATTTTAATGTTGGTAATGAAGTTTGTTGCGGACCACACAATTTGACGGCCGTCATAACTGTACCCAGTGCTTGGGTTGTGTTTGTCGTCTATACACGTGGTAAGTCAGTCAAAATGTCAGTCCCATGGTGCGACGTTATTTTCTTGTTAATCTGAGGTTTATTAATATAATTGATAATATAATTTGTTATATATATATATAGTTAACTATAATTTGTTAAAATGTAGTTTGTTGATATTCGAAATTACCAAAAAAAAATATTAGTTCAGATTATAACCCAAAATTATGTCTTTTTCGTCAGTCCGTTGGCGTCAGTCCTTTGCCAGGTATGGCGGCAGAAGACTGACGTGTTTCCATGGTACTGAATTTTTCTTGTTTAAGAGCACTTTTATCTGAATCGCTACTGTGTATAAGCATTTCTATTTTATACTTCAGTTTAAAACATCATGCGGCATGCTAAAAGCAAATTGACTAGGGAAGAAATACTAAAAAAGCGAAAGGAGAGAAGCCGAAAAGGCTACCGACACCATTAAATTAGCGGAATACAAAGAAAAACAAAAACTTAGGTACTCAAGGAAAAAAGATAAAGGACAAAGAAAAAATATTGAAGACATGACACGACGAGAGCAACGAATAACTAGAAAAATAATGGAAAAATTATACATAAAACTACAGGCAAAGGAAATTCCTATTAAAACAAACCACTAATAATTTTATAAACCAGAAGACTCCTCCACCAACTGACGACAAAATACAACCCATATAGTTAATGAAGAAATCAGACCTGTTATAAACGAAGACCAAAGAGCAAAAGAAGCTAAAAAGAGAAGTGAAAGACAGAGAAAAAATAGAAACAGGGAAATAAAAAAGATAAAGGATATAGTTTCGAACCTTAAAACTAAACCAAAATACTCAGCGCCAAAAATATAAACAAGTCAAAAAACAGCTAAAAGAATAGTAAAATCTTTTAAAAAAACGCCTCAGACTAGAATTGAATACATGAGTGAAGATAATAACTAAAAAGAAAGAATTAGTGAAGAAGGCCCATTTTGGGGAAGTTATTAAAACACAATTGGAAGAAAACTACACTAAACTAAAAACTCATGAAGAAAGAAAAAAAATTAACCAAGTTATATCTGGAAACTAACGACCCGCACCAGCTTCGCACTGGTGCAATATATTAAACATATAAACCTTCTTCTTGATCACTCTATCTAGTAAAAAAACCGCATCAAGATCCGTTGCGTAGTTTTAAAGATCTAAGCTTACTTAGAGGTAGACAGATAGACGGTACAACTTGTTTTATACTTGTAGTGATTCGATAACTCAAAACCAATATTAATAAAACAGTGGCTGAGTATGAGAGTCCATAATAGATCTGAAAACGAAGAAAGAAAGATTTTTGATGAAATGTAAAATACAAACACAGGAAATGTCACCTAGAAATGCCATTACAAAATTTGAAAATGATTTGGTTAAAATTTTCCGCCCTTCTTTTAACGTATTACACCAGTACAATGCCATTAAGCAATTGAAGGTCTTTATCTGAAACGGATGCCGTTGTACATAAGGATTTTTCCGAAAATTTTTGTACTAAATATAACCAAGAAATTGAATTCTTCCATTTCGGCGGTTGGCGAACCCAAATTTCATTGCATACTGTTGTAGTAAGTGTTGTTGTAAGTGAATAACGTTACGTAAAATGTCAAAATGCTGTTTTGAAAACTGAGATAGTATTTTCTCCCAGTAAGTACGTATTAATAATTACTTTTAAGTGTTATTAAGTGATTTTAATACTTAAAAGACATGTGCTATTATTAAATCCTAAGAGATTTGTACAAATTTTTATTAAAAATCATTATAATTGTTACAAAACTGTGTATTTTATCAGTACTATGTTACCCTCGTCAGTCCCCTGGCAGTCAAATTCTGAGAATTTTAAATATCTCAAAATCTACTCAAAAAAGTGACTGGCCTGATTTGGAACAATATATACATTAGATAAGCCATCATATAAACCCGAATTTGTAGAAATTTGATTTAATCACTATAGTAAACAAAATATCCTCAAGAGTTAACCCACTTTTGTATAATCACCCATATATAACATTTTTCACAGTAGTTTACTAAATCTTAAAATATACAGTGATGCTTTTAAATTTATTTTTAAATTTCACGGTGATAGGGCCACGCAGCAGCCTCGGCTGTTGCACGAATGGGCAGGCTCGTCCGGGTAAGTACCAAAACCTCACAGAAGACCGACGTAAAGTGGAAGTATAATACTTTCGCGTTTCGTCTGGTGAGTGAGGTAGCCGATGCCCAATTTCCAAAAAGGTTGTCAACGCATCTGCAAACCCTCGGGAGTAGCAGATGTCCATGGGCGGCGGTATTCACTTAACATCAGGTGAACCGTCTGCTCGTTTGGAAATTTTTCACATAAAAAAAAAAATTAGGTCCACCATAGTGTATAAGGGCGCGTTTTTGAACTGACGCGCTTTAAGTTTAGGTATTGAGTCGCACTTACTACGCGTGCACAGCTCACACAGGCAGCGACGAGCCAAATCGGCGTAATTTTGAATAACTTAACTGACACAGTTTGATACTTTTACTTAATTTTTATCCATTTATTTTTTAAGCTTACGTTGATTTTTTTTTCTCTTTATTATATTTAGGGACTTTTACACAAATATGCATATTTCAGTCCCATTGTACCTTATAACTAACATGTTCACAGAATGACTTATATTTCTAAGATTAAGGCCCATTTACATGGTGCCAGTTTCTTGCCTGTTGTATACAATTAAATTGAAGCAATAAATGAGTTTCATGGTCTAAACAAGAAATGGTCTAAACAATTATTGCGCGCAATTTATTGCATTCAATTATTGTTCTTGTATGTTCAAGAAAATGGCATCGTGTAAATGGGCCTTTACTCTTTGTCTAGGAAACGCAATTGTACAAATTTATATAAATAAAAAGCTGCCTTAGAGCTAGGTTTAGACAAAATATGGTAGAAAGTACCTACATCGAATAAATTTAATTTTAATAATTTGATTAAGTAATCACGGGCTAATTATACCTCACACATTCTGTTAATATATGATTTGTTACGTTGTATACGTTGATTTGTTTTGACAGTAATTGGTTGGTAAGAAAGTAGGTACCTGGAAAATACCCAATAGCTTAATGACCTTTGAGCTGAAACATATATCAAAAATATAAGCTTATTTTATTCGTTTTAATAATATTTTATAGAACAAATTTTTAGGGGATGTAGGTGAAGTATAATAGCTAAGAAAAAAATATATACATTTTTACTTTTAATTTTAATATTATTAGTGTGGTGGAGAATGTACCTGTTATATTGAATCATAGGAATATACAAAAAATTACCTTTTGGACATTCGCAAGCTGTCATGGGCGGCGGTTATCACTTAGTATCAGGGTCCGTCTTGCCCGCTTGGCAATTCACCACGTAAAAAACAAAAGATTGCATTCAAAATGCTACATCGTATTAAAGAATACTATAGTAGCGCACGCGAGCGTACTACCCGCAACGCATAATAAGCGAGCTGAACTTTTGTATGCAAATACACCATTACGAAGTTGGCTCGTTGACGTCGTTCCAACTTTCGACTTCCCTGTTGCGTTCGTCACGCCGGTGCTGCGTTGCCATTGAGCGATGCACCTTCGACCTTTCCTTCGTTTTAGGCTTTTGTGCAGAGCTGTTCCGCATTCGGACGTGCACTGAGCTCGCAATTCCGGGTCGATCGGAATGTAAAAGAAAAAGGGAAGCCGTTTATTTGACATCGCAACAATCAAAGAAACGATACGGGATAACAAAACTGATTGTGTGATTCAAACCGGGTCACCATTGCAGCAAATTCTTTATTTCTCCTGTCCTTATCCCTCATTAGGTTGGGCCCTCACAATCTATGTCCCGATCTTGCCTACTACTTCCTCTATCAGTCGTCTTCTCAATACTCAACCTTTTCACAGGCATATCATCCTTCACACACTCCATCCAAATCTTTCTCCGTGTTCATTACTCTTCCCATTTACGATCACAACTTACCTTCTCGAGCCGGCAGTTCACCTGACGAAGTGATAACTGCCGCCCATGAACATTTGCAACATCTGTAGTGTTGCAAAGTCACCTAACAAAGTGGGCCCCGGCTACCTCACTCACCAGACGAAACGCAGAAGTGTGAAATATTTCTACTTTACGCCGCGTGGCCGGCCCTACTACAGTTGTCTCCCTTTTCTTTAAAAAAGCCACGGAAATACCACAGCGCAGAACGCCGTCTTAAACTCGGCAATCAGCAACGCTTTAAGGTTGCTAACCCAACTAGTGCGACGGTGACCACTCACCATCAAGTGGACACAACGTGCGGTCAACAGTTTATGTATTAAGTTGACGATGATGAGAATTTCATTGGGAAGCCTTTTGTGTCGAAGCCTGTGACATGCTATTGTGCCGTGTTTGGCACGTTAAGGATTAACGCCCCCACAAGAATAGCGCCGGCTAATTATCCGATATTATAACATTATTTCCTTCTTAATTTAAATCCACGCGTTTCTTAAATAAATAAATAAATATTTTAGGACACATTTTTACACATTTTCTGGTCATAAACTAAGCAACGCTTGTACTATGGGTACTAGAAGACTGGTAAACATACTTTTCTTTTGTAAATAAATACATATACATATATAAACACCCAGACACTAGAAAGACACTATGTTCATCACACAATATTTTTCCAGTACTGGGGATCGACCCTACCACCTCTTGCGCAGGAGGCAGGTACACTACCCGCTACGCCATTCGGGTCGTCATGTTATGTTTGTTGGTGTTTTTTTTAGGGTTATAGTTCCCTGAAAATTAACTCTAGACAATTATAACGGTTGGGGTATTTGGTATAACATATTTAAAATGTCATTGTTTGGCCCTGAGTACTGAGACCCGCGAATGTCCCAATGTCCCGGTCTCTCTCTAATTCTGTTGCCGTGCCGCTCGCTCTTTCCGATAGCGGAAATAGCCACCGGACGCCGAAAACACGGACGCTTTCTCGTTTTATTTCCGCCCAAAGTTCACCGAAAATACCAGCCCTTATTAGTACGCGCTATATTTGTCAACCGTTCAATTCTGATGCCTTTTATGGCAATAAAACAGAGCATCCCGGCCAAGAATACTATGGGAAGTGATGATAGACCCAAACGTAGCATAGTAGTTTGCGAACTTGGTAGTACGGCGGCCCGATGGTAAACAATTTAACTTTAATAAAAATCGCTTGAGTAAAATCAAATTGTGAAGCTGAAAAAATAACTTTATTACTATTTACACTCGACTGTATTGCCTGCCCATGTTATTTATTTATTTGGCACGGTTACAAATTACAAATTATAACATTAAATGAATTATAACACCAACACATATATAAACTTGCATTTCATAAATAACCGAGCACAACATTCAAGTTGAATATGTTATTTTGATAATGTATGAAAAAAATAACGCTGTCCTTTTTTCCATAAATGCGAAATTTTATGGGTTTTGTAATTGGTTCACTTTGGAGGATTTTTACGACGTAACGAGAGAAGAGTAAAATGTATATTCTCAACCATTTCCACAAGGGCTAAGAATTTTCTCAATCTTTTTTTTACTGTCATATTAGTTTTCGTCCAGACCATAACTACCAGTCAAATTAACACCTTTTATCTTCAATATTATACTTTTTATTTTATGACTTGAGAGTTGATAGTCAAGGTATAAAAACCTTTTACGGTCTATGGTACATGCGTGCTCCGAAACTTTTATTATTCAATCCAGTACGAAGTTAATTAATTACGCTGTAGTTAAATTTATATATAAGTCGTAAGCAGTATCGTTTATAATAATAATAATAATAATAATAATAATAATAATAATAATAATAATAATGTATTTATTTGCGAAATATAGGTTAGGCATGAGGTGTACAACACAGTAATTTTTATCGCTATATTCTACCCATTTTGTAGGGTGTGCAAATATGATATGTTCGCTTAAAGGTTGTCAGTATACATTCTCAAATTTCTTAATTATTATAATCATAAAATAAAATTGAAAAAATTATATAACAGAATATTAAAATAATATTAAAACATATGTCTATGAAAAAAGTAAGTTAACAAACAGTAATAATAGAACAGAGAACAAAATGACAAATAATTAAATGACTAAAAAAATATAAAAAATTCGATAAAATTGCAC
>CAKOGK010000191.1:0-11924 GCA_933534255.1 Iphiclides podalirius | reverse complement strand
ATTTATATTACATTATACTATATACAATTCGCTAATATAGCATATTATACCTCCATATTATTAATTTAAAAGAGTATCGAAATATTCAATCCAGACCACACTAGCGGGCTTTCAGCTTGTTTGTGGCCCTGAACAAATTCCAAATAGGGTTATTATTATGATTTATAGCATGCAATGCCCGACCTTATTTCTAACGCCACCGAGCGCACAATTCAATTGTTTTTTTTTTTTGTGAGTAATTGGTACCAATCTAATGGAATACCTAATAGTGCGCTTCCAAAAACTCCACCGATTGAGTGAACGTCTATCGTAGCAAGGTAGTCACTTATTGTACACGTCCTCGATCCCGCCCGATAGCGATTTTAGATATCGAGTCCGGAATCCCAAACCTAAAAAAAACCGATCGATTTACAACATTGACAGCTGGTGACTTCCCCACTAAGTACCACGTCTGCCTAATGAATGCATAGCCGCCGTTTTTATTTTTTTCGTTTCGGGGGTCATCTTTAATATTTTTTCGTTTTTATTGTGTATAGTCATTGATTCTTCGAACCCCTAAAAATCACCACGTCGAGATCATTTTTCGTTAATTGATACGAACGGGAAACAGTTAAAACGGATAATGTCATTGTTGAAATGTAATTAAGAGACAAAAAAACTAATGCGTTTGCCTACTTAGACAACAAATATTAAAAAACACCGAACCTAATGATTAATTCCCTTTTGTCTGTCGGACTTTTAATTACCTAATATGTATTAGAATTAATTGGCGTTGATCGACTCATTGACCCTGGGCGCTCGGTTTTTAATTGCAATATCGGCTCGCGCAACCTGAGTTTCCAATCTCCGATGCCACTAGTGGCTTTTTTTTATGTTTATAAGAGTGTCTGACACTTGTCACCGTGATCCTCAGAGAAGAAAATATTTGGTGTACCTGCACTTATTTTGTTTTAATGATGAAAAGTTGCCACGCGAGCAGGAGGTCCCGTTCACCTGTTTGTCAGGGCAATACCGCCTCCCATGGACAACCGCTTACAACAAACAAAACACCGAGGGTTTACAGATGCGTTTGACAAACCTTTTGTGAAAATTTGGGCTCCGGCTAACCTCAGCTCACCAGAGAAAACGCGAAAATATTATAACTTCTACTTTAACGCCGGCCGCGGTCTCTGTGAGATCGTGGTACTTACCCGGGACGAGCGTGCCCCTTCGGTGCACAGGCCGAGGCTGCTGCGTGGCCCTACCACACCGTTATATTTTCGAACTATGTCATAATAAAAAAAATATCTCGAATATGCGTAGAGGTCCAGCAATCCCCAGTGGCATCGCATGGTGGACTATGCCCTACTGTATACAAGAGGGCCTTTGCCCAGCAGTGGGACTATATAGGTCTATTACTTAAGTTAGTAATTTATTTGACTATATTTATTCAGAATTATGAGTAGAATTATGAAAATAGACGCTAGGTTGGGACGCGATCGTAGTTTCAAGTACTGTGACATGTTCATTACTTCTAGCGTTTGAGGTCTAAATATATGTATTTTCGTCTCATGTAGTAGGGACCGGCCACAATCCTCGCTGTTGCCGAATGGGGGCATGTCCCGTCCGGGGAAATACTGTTGGCGGTGAAGGACCAACTTTGATGAAGTGCAGGAGCCCAATTCCTCGTATGAACTGTTGCACATTAAAAGAAAGAATGGTAACAGGCAGGTCCAAAATAGTCCGGGAAATATTTGGATGTGTCAAAGACCTCACAGACAATGTCCGGCGTGAAGTGAAAGTATTGGCTTCTGCTTTGTGGCATCTGGTGATAAAATAGTTGAAACAACTAGCCCGGAACTAGCGATAGTCCACTTGATGGAGGGAATAAAAAATTTGGTAGAGTTGCAGAACAACTGCGGCCCCAAAGCCGTAATGTCGACTTAAAATCGCGCTGTATTAGGTGAAAAATACAATTCATTGAAAAAAAAAATTGGTGGTACACCTTTGCTCACAAATAGTTTCGTTCAACCATTAGGTGCCCGGAGGCATTCGGGCAGATGTGGATGTGACTCACGTTTTCATTATTAGTATAGCCGATACCGCACCGGCTTAAAAAAACGGGACGGATGATTAGTTAACTGCTCATATTATTGACAAAAATGGCGAACTTAAAAGTCAATGTTTTCCAGTTAATCGGGATTTGTTCATGTTAAAACAGAAAGATGTAGTAACATTTAAAGCCGTGTATATATATCAGACTTTGAATGAAATGGCATAATTTTTAAAATACGAATCTAAGCATTTTTTGACGATAAAAATTAATTAAAAAATTAATTAACTGTAACAACCCTGATTGTAGAAGTCACTGACCGCCCATCGGTGTTATCACTCCAAACTCACACACGCATACATCTGATCGCCCGACTTATTCCCCTCTCCCTCCACTCCTCGTTACGTCATTACCCCACTTCCCGCTCCTCAAGTTTATCGGTCCCCTCCGCCCGCCCCTCGCCAACCAAACTGACAACGACCGCATCGCGCTGCAGGTCCTGGCGATGCTATGAAACAACGTGCTTATCATAAAAATTTATTTAAATTTATCGGATTTTATCACAACAGATAGACACGAAATAGCTATACTGGTAGTCCATGAGCCCTACTTAATATGTTATTGACTTTTCTTTTGATTAAAGATAGGTATTCATTATAAGGAAATAAAACACAAACACACTATTTTTACTACGTTTATTTTTCAAAACATTTTTTTACATGGAATTAATGATAGAATCCTATAGTTGGTCAAACATATTCACAATGTCCACTGTAACTTATAATTTTTTAGTATTGAGATTTTGAATTAAACATTAAATTGCTTGCAGTGGAAGGTACAAACATTTTAGAAGGTTACACTTACTCACAAATCTTACAACGCCGATAAATTTATTCAACACAACATCAGTGAGATACATTATCATGTTATAGCGGATACATAATACATAATAATGACAAAAATAAATTTCGAATTAAGTAAGTTCAATGTAATTATAAAGTTAAAAAAATAAAATCTTTATTTTAAATAAATAACCTATACCCTACCTAGACATTCCAATGAGATCAGCGTTTACTAAGAAAACTCGTGCTTATCGGTGTCGGTCGGTTCCATTACGCGATAATATTCTTTCACTGTTATAGCACTTCAGCACTTGGGATAGTCATTGTCACTAACTTAAAACACACCAAGGTCAAGGGTTAAGGGGACGACGCATATAGGGCGCGGATGCAGACGAGGGCCGATCCTACCAACTCCTTTTTAACACAACTGGCAGCTGTTCTAAATTTATTTCAGCATTCTTGCTAGCTGTCTTTTGGCGTTTCTTCTTAATACTTATGGCGTCAAAGACTGCCTGTCATCGAAAAAACCAATAATGTAGTTTCAAGGTAAATCGACGGCATTTCTCTCCGCAACACCGAATATTATTAAGCAATTTCTTAGCATATGCATTTCTGTCATCAATAACTAATCGAGAATAAAAAATAAAAATCACGAACTTGTCTTCACACCGTAATGTCTAAAAAGTAACTGATTGTGATTTAATTAAAAGTTTAAATAACACAAACGAAGCGACGGCATATTTTATGTATTGGACTACCTAAGCGGCATTCGGCTGCTTATGTCGTTAAGTACATAAGAAACGTTTGTTGAGGACTATTTCGCCGCTCGCATAATAATGTTACCATGTCTACTGAGTAATATTACAGGACGGGAGAAAATAATTGGCTATTTAATTTTCAAATCAGCATAGCTATAACAAAAACTTTTTGTGAATCAACATTTAACTATTGCTGGAAGGTCAGGTATTCTTTTAATGGTATTTTACCATTGATATTTTTCATTTGTAGTAGACAAAAATCAAACAAAACATTTAGAATCTAGTTGACCTTCTTTAAAATACCACAAAATAATCTACTATTTAGAGCTTTTGGCTCATTTTCAAGTATTATTTTAAGCTTAAGTTATTTTAACTATTATGCAGACTACTAACTTCATGAGAAAATGTGAAAATTTCAGAGCAAAATTATTTTCACGTGATGGCAACGACGCCGACCATCCACGTGGACTGATGGATTTGAATAGAAGGTCATTCAAAACACGTGTAATTAGATCGAAGAATCATAACTAACTATAAAATGATAGTTATGCTTATGGATCCATGAAATTACTTTTTTTTACTTTTTTCAGAATGCTTTGTACACTGAATAATAATTAATGCAATTAATTTAATAGGTACCGAAAATTAAGTTTAAGCTGTTATTATGGACTAAAATTTTTATTGACATTTAATAAGGTATCCATCTAATATCAAGTTAATGGTATTTGTTTGGTTCCGCATAATAAAGAAAAAGTTCATGATTTCTTTGCAGAGTTTTTTAATTTTTGTTAATGCGCGCGATAAATAACTACACGTGCTGCCACCAACCGAACAAGCTCGGAGCCCGAGAGTCGATGTCTTTCACATCGACTCAACGCGTCGCGTTAAGAACGCTAATTTATTTAATACTTTCCGCAAAAACTTTTAATTGTTCAATTAAAAATATTGGCGCGAACCTCCATACTTTCATTTAAAACACAAAAAAAAATTACAAATTATTTAAAAATATAGTCCACAATTATTATTTTTTTTAATTTTTATGTCTAAATACTTATTTGTATTGAACATAGTAAAGTCAATTTGTATAAATTTTTTCGTATTTTTTTTTTTGCCCAAAATTATTAAATATGAAACAGTGCCATCTTGTAGATTGACTTATGACTATTTACGGTTATCAGTTATTTAATTAACAATGGTAATAGTACGTGTTGTGCCTATTTGTATTAGACAAATTAAGAGTGAATACATTTTTAATTCAATAATTTTTATTTAATTTGACCGTATTTTTTGATATCCGTGACATCAAAAAAATTATCTAAATTCAACAATTCGAAAAACCTGGACAACCAAATTGATAAAAATTTAAATTATAAAATGATCTGTCGTCAAAATTTACTAATGTATTGGGTTTTTCTTTCTATAAAGTGTTTTGGGTTTTAAAATGCTCGATTGATTAATCTTCGAAATATCATACGAAATGAAATTCGAAATACAGTAATCACTACATAGTATAAAACAAGGTGGTCCCGCTGTCCGTCTGTCCCTATGTATGCTTAGATCTTTAAAACTACACAACGGATCTCGATGCGGTTTTTTTAATACATAGAGTGATTCAAGAGGAAGGTTTATGATTATAGTATAATATAATATGAATAGATTAATGAAAAAATAATGAATTCCATCAATCACTATCACTACATAGTATAAAACAAAGTCGTCTCGCTGTCTGTCTGTCCCTATGTATGCTTAGATCTTTAAAACTACGTAATGGATCTCGACGCGGTTTTTTTTTACTAGCTAGAGTGATTCAAGAGGAAGGTTTATAATTATGTATAATACATTGCACCCGTGCGAAGCCGGGGCGGGTTGCTAGTAAAGGTATAATAATATAAATAGATTAATGAAAAGATAATGATTTCATTCAATATGTACTTATAAAATAGTCTATGCTGTTGATAAAAAGAGCATTTTTATCAACAGCATAGACTGTATGTATTACAATTATTGTGACAATGATATTATAAGTAATCTTTATCTGAAATCGATCAACCAAACACTAACTTTAGTTTATGACCAAATTTCTAGTACTTACATAAATAGACTTTCTTTTTTGAAGATCATTGGCTAGCATAAATTCATGGAAGGAAGCCGTATATTTAATATTATTGTCATATTTTTAAATTTTTTGTATTATTAGGTAGACTAAAATTTTAAAACATAATAAATGTCTTGTCTCATTGATTTTTATAATTATTGTCTTACCAAATCAATACTTTATTCTACTATTTTAGAGCAGGAAGCCTTTAATACAAAAAATATTATGCATAGTAAAGTAACGGTTACATGTTACAACCACGACATTCGATCAGACGACTGGTAGGTTTTATAAACAAATCGTAGCTGTTATTTTTGTGAGCAAAAATGAAAATATGATTTAAAATACTCGTTTCACAATTCAATGACTACGTGGCGCAGTTGACAAGGCTTCGGCGTCAGGCATCTTGGGGTCGATTCCCACACGGGACAACTATTTATGTGGCCCACAGATATTTCTTTCGCATCTGGGTGTTTGTCTGCGTGAAATTTATGTTTGTAAAATGTCCTTAGAACATAGGATAAAAAGTAAAGTAACAGCCTATACATATCCCACTGCTGGGCAAAGGCCTCTATACAGAGGGTATAAGGGCCCCACTGCGGATTGGCGGACTTCAGATATCTTCGAAATATTTTTTTGTTATTATTTCGAAAATATGCAGGTTTCCTCACGATGTTTTCCTTCACCGCGGAGCACGTGATAAGTCAGCACTTAAAGTTAAAAACCTCATTGGTGCCGGCACCGGGGATTGAACTCAGGTTGCTCGAGTGTATTGAATTAAAGGCGAGTGCCCGGATACTGAGCTATCACGGCTATAGGGATACGGATATCAACACAGGATAATTTTATCCTAAATTAAGGGAATTTTTTTAAGAAAAATAAAATTACAAACCAATATAAATCAAGAAGTGAACTAAATGTTACAGGTCTTATTTAAAATGAATATTTTGAAAATTTATTTATTAGCTTCAGTATAAAATTCCATGTATTAATTCACAATAAGTGTATACAAATTCTTCAGAAATAAAAGTATAAAAATAGAATTTCATAGATCCAAAACTATCAGTTGTGATACTTCGAACCAATTACACGTGTTTTGAATGACCTTTATGTCACTTTCATCAATCTAAGTTAGGTGGATTGTCGGCGCGTGTAACAGTTAACAAAGACCACCTTTGTACTTACCGCGCTCGTTTCAAGTACAGTTACCAGATGTACCGATTCTCGCGGAATATCCCGATCTTCCTTAGTCTTTACTTTGAGTTAGAAAATTAGAAAAATTGATACTTAAATTGCAAGCTAGTATTACTTTAGTATTTTTATTAGAAATTTTCATACTGTCTCATGGATTTGTAAATAATCAAATTAAGGTTTTTTATTTTCCAGCGTTGTGTGTCGCCTTGATTGAAGTAGTGAAATGGAATGGTTAAAACAATACAAATAAAAAATAACTTATAAAATACTTGCAAATGAGTCCAAAAGTTTCTAAATTAGGTAAGGCGATTAAATAGTCGAAACGGTTATGTTTGAATTTTGTGATATTTTAAAGAAGGTCAATTAGTTTCTTAAAGTGTTATTTGATTAGTTCTTGTAGTAGTCAATGGTAAAATACTATTAAAAGAAACCGAAAAAAAAAAAAGTTTATTACTTTATTGCCTATTAAACCCCCGTCCTAATATTTTAATCAGTAGACATGGTAACCTTATTGTCGGCGCGGCAAAGTAGTCCTGCACAAACGTTGCTTATGTGTTTAACTACATAAGCCGCTTTGGTAGGTAAATAAGTCGCTTTCTTTGTGTTTATTTAAATTGTCGAATCAGTTACTCTCCAGCCATTTAGGCATGAAGTCTATTTAATGATTTTTATTTTTTAATTATCGATTTATTATTGATAAAAGTTGTCACAGACATAGTCATATGCTCAGTAATTACTACATGATATTATTCAGTGCTGCGGATAGAACTACCATCGATTTATTTTGAACTTTACTACGAGTACACCAACTTTTGACGCAACTGTCGCTTCTACCTACGAATTATTTCTGCAAAGATGTTCTGGAGTTCGGACGTATGCGCGTACTATTTGACGCACACCAACTGCACCACAAGCATTTGCCACAAGCCGAAACAAGTGAACAGCAAGCAAGAATGCTGAAATAAATTTAGATCTGATGATCATTGAGTTAACAAAAAGGAGCTGGAATGAGCGATTGCCCGAAGCGCCTGACCGTGAACGCGTCGTTTGTTTGCAAATGAAGAAGCGCTCCGGTTTTATGGGAATTTTTATTCGGACTTCGGTGTGTTTTAAGTTGTGACAATGTCTATGTTCTGACATGCTATTACAGTGAAATAATAGTGGCCCGCTATCTAACTGAAACCGATAAGCACGGGTGTGCGGTTGACTCAGTAAACGCTGATCTCATTAGAAAGTCTAGGTATTTAATAAACATCATTTTATACCTTACACTGATCTTAATTAAAAAATATTCTTGTTATTGTTATCCGATTATGTATCATAGATGTCGTGTTGAATAAACTCATCGGCGTTGTAGGATTTGTTACCTTTCAAAATGTCATTGTAAAGCCTTTAATGTTTATTCCAAAATTTCAATAGTAATTAGTTATAAGTGATTGTTAAAATCGTGGATATGTTTGACCGTCTATAGGATACTATAATAATGCCATGTAAAAATTGTTTTTATGTCCGACGCGGACATGTACTTAGAATAATAAAAGTAATAAAAACAGTGTCTTACTTTAATTTCCCGATAGTGAATACTTATTCAGGAATCAAAAGAAAAGTCAATTAGATTTTATTATTAAGCATCGCCGCGAATTGCAGCGCGATGCGGTCGTCATGGCAGTTTAGCGACGGGTGGGGTCAAGGTTACCGAGGTGGGGTAATGACATAACGGGGAGTGGAGGGAGAGGGGAATAAGTCGGGCGATCAGATGTATGCGTGTGTGAGTTTGGAGTGATAACACCGATGCGCGGTGACACAATCAGGGTGACTAATTAATTTTTTAATTTTACAAAATCTTAGGGTTTTTAAGCCGGTGTGACAATCAGCCGTTTATGCCGAAGATGTGCGTTCCATTCCCACAGCGGCGACAATCTTTTCGTACTTTTTCTACAAATTTTAACTTATAAACTATATTTCAAAAAAAACTTCAGTGCACGATAAACTGCAAATATGACAATTTTACGTATGTAATACAATTTGTATGTAAACATTGCCTTTTTATTATAAACCTAATATTATTAAGAGAGAGACTGTTTCATTTGGAAATATGCGCAGACCGTTACACAAACCGAATATTTTAATATCTATCAACCGTAACGTTCGCCTACAAAACGTGGCATTTGTAATATTAACCATAAAACATTATTCCGGTCCATTAATCTCGTTTTATCGGAGCTTAGATCGACGGGCAGTGGGACACAAACGCAACGGCGAGCTCATTGGGAATGTATTAAATTATGCCATTATTTTAAGACGCGTTGACAGTTGAAAAAATCACTTAGGCTTGCTGTACAGCAGGCGCCGGGCGTGTGTCCATTTTTGATTACGTTTAAACAAACTAACGATGAAGATATTTTTTCTCGATGTGGCTTTTTTTTTTTAAAAATTAATCGTAAAAAGTTAATCGAGCAGGCGGTTCAACCTGTTGTTAAGTGAATGCCCATGGAATTCTCAACGCCCGATGGCTTGCAGATGCGTTGACAACATACAAAAAAGTGGGCCCCGTTTACCTCCCTTACCAGTCGATGCGAAAGTTAAATACTTTCACTTCACGGTCCTCTGTGCGGCTCTGGTTACTGCCCTGGACTCGCCTGTCCATTTCTGCAATAGCAAATGCCGTTGCGTGGCCCTAGCAGTACAAATGCATGCAATTCTCAGTTGTGTTACATTTGAAATATTTAGAAGATTATTCCTTTACGCAACATAACGATAAACAAAGTTAAGGTTAAAAAAAATACAAAGGCGAGCTTAACCCTTACAAAATCTTTAAAATCTTAAACCCAAAACATAAAATAAGGTTATTTTTATAGCATGTAGCACTAATCAAAGGTCCGTATACGTTTTATAATTTTTTTATTTTTTATTTTTAATAACACTAAATCTTCTGCTTCTCTGATACTTGCTCATGTTTTAGCAAATGTGCTAAAAGCTTAAAACATTTCTCATTGTTAATAATTGCTCTTTAAACCCCATATTTACATTTTTATGATTTAAGAAGAACTCAGCTTTTTCGATGATACACAACTGACCGTTGATAATTTCTTTGATGATCATGAATTTGATGGGCAGAGTCGGTGAACCAATCGTAAAGTTTATACAAAGGAATTGGTTTTATTTTTATTTTCAAAGCTCACATTGTTTATCCATAAAGGGAAATAATCCAATATTTTTTTTATATTTTTAAATAACGAAAGAGGGTATACCCCTCATGTGGCACACAAAAAATGACGATTTTACACGACAATCATTTAAAATGATGAACTAAAACAGGATTCTAATGTATTTGTGTTCTATTGTGACCAAAAATTGTGACGACTATTTCAGAACTAACTGTGCCACGAGTCAGAGAGTAGAGCCACGCAAGAGTAACTGTGGTAGAGCCACGTAACAGTGTTGACTGTTGCACGAATGGGCAGGTCCGTTTGGGTTAGTACCACGACCTCACAGAAGACCAGCGTGAAGTAGAACTGTTACACTTCTGCGTTTCGCCTGGTGAGTGAGGTAGCCGGGGCCCACTTAATTAAAAGGTGCCAACGCAACTGCGACCCTACGTGTTGCAAATGTCCATGGGCGGTGGTTATCGCTTAACATCAGGTGAACAAACAGCTAGTCTGCCACTTTGTCACGTAAAAAAAATAACAAGTGATGAATGAGATTCTAAGAAATATCTATGAAACATATTTGAATGTACGGCAAGCCTTAAAAGTCTTAATTACAAGGTAAGTGCATCAGTATTACACAGATTAACAGATTACCGATTACTTAATGAAGTTTCAATGTCGTCCTAATTAACTAGATTCGTTTAAGAGTTTTTTAGAGAAATGTGTACCTATTTTGTATGTAATAACTCGTGCCGTATAGTTCTACGCGAACACACCTAACCGGTTCGAGTTGGATAATAAACATAGGCCCTATTAGTGTGAAATATTCGTGGCATTAACATAACTTATACCCACCATCTACACTTAAGAGACATCTCAATCTAGTGTCAGTAAGCGCTTGAAAGTTGCACGTAATTAATCGCGAATAAATTATAGGGCCCCTTTAAACGAATGGTCAGCGACATATCTAATGATATCGATTATATCTGAGCAGCATTACTCGCTGAAAAGTCTTACTTTCCCAATCGCGTCATATTTGACGTGCCCAATCTCGAAATAGGCAAACAAGACGTCCGCCCGTTCCGAATACATCCCGTACGGTCCACGAGCCCGTGTAATACGGATGGAGAAAAGAAACTTAAGCCGAAGAAGAAAAAATCAACTATCCCTCAATCTCATAAGCCGATGAAATCCTTTGATGTATCAATCACGCACCTCGTGCCATACCGAAGTAGATTCGGAGCGCTCCTGAGGCGCGCGCGGGAAAAACTGTAACAGACATCTGGCAATTTTGTAAAAGCGAACCACGCCCGCTTCCGATGGACACGTCTAGTTGATTTCGCAAGCTTTGGAAGCGCATAGAGGCGGCTAACGAATTTAAATGTTAGTTACGAACAAGATAAGGACAAACATATGAGGAAATAATTCTTGTTCTGCACTTAGATTGTGATGTAACCTGTATATTTGAAATAATTCTGAGATATGTGAAGTCTGTATATCCTCGGTGAGGTCACGTGCTGGACTATGCCCTAATACCCCCCCTGTCAGAGGAGGCATTTACCCAACAGTGAGATAAATACTTTGTTCTTTGTATTTCCCTTTCCATCTGACTCGGTTCCGACGACTAGGGTCGCAAAGCCAGGTCCACCGTTGAGGACCGGGATGCTTAATTCTTGACAGCACTTGCTCTTTCATGGCCTGGAACACCATACATGGAAAAGTCCGTTGCCCGTACAAATGAGGCCAAGAAGAAAGGTGCGCTTTATGTCCACCTTATCTGGAGGAGAGGGGAGTTGCTCCACAACATGTGGCTATGGAGACGGCCTGCGCTGGCAGCAAAGCGGAAATGTGCGG
>CAKOGK010000190.1:0-11969 GCA_933534255.1 Iphiclides podalirius | reverse complement strand
AGCGGCAACCAGGGCACTGGTACATCAGGCAACTCTCCACAACAAGGAACGCCTTCGAACCAAAGCCCTACTGCTCCAACAGGCCCCGGTAGTCAACCAAGCAACGGTGTGTATTTCAACCTCAGTTTTTGTAGACCAAATATTATAGGTTGACAGTATAAATCTGTTTGTCCTGTAAAAGCCTTCGCTGTTGCTTGAATAGATAGCCTCATCAGGGCAAGCATCATGACCTCGCTGATGATCAGCGTGTAGTAGAAACATTATACTTCTTGGTTTTAACTTTTGTTAGAGGTCGAAGAATTTCAGCCTTGCTAAGTTGTGAAATTAAGCGGCAAATCCACTAGCGAACAATTTGTCCTTGGGCGGCGGCAATACTCAAAATCAGATAAAAGCTAACAGACCAAGATACCTTGTATTCATCAATCCATTTCACATGGACTCGTATGACCTGAAAAATAAAATATATTAAGCCACTGTCTAATCTTTTACCGACCAATCTATCAGCAGAATATCGCTTGAGGGCAATGCTGTGATAACAGAAGTTTAAAAACTGTCTTTATAATAACGTACATTTCACGTGTACTTTGTTCAACTAATTGACTCATCCTAAAACCGTTTATTAACTCAGGTGGGCCAACCAGTTCGTCAGGTGCCTCAGCTCAAAGTTACGCTTCCTCATCCGGACCTACTACTGGAGGTAATGATAACAAACGACGTAGCTTCAGTGCACGCCCTATAGAATTAGTAATTGACAAGTTAAATGATCCAAGCATTAATTTAGCTTGTCGTAGTTGGCGCTTATATTAAAAAATGCATTACTTTCCGACCAGGCGAACAGCGGCAACCAGGGCACTGGTACATCAGGCAACTCTCCACAACAAGGAACGCCTTCGAACCAAAGCCCTACTGCTCCAACAGGCCCCGGTAGTCAACCAAGCAACGGTGTGTATTTCAACCTCAGTTTTTGTAGACCAAATATTATAGGTTGACAGTATAAATCTGTTTGTCCTGTAAAAGCCTTCGCTGTTGCTTGAATAGATAGCCTCATCAGGGCAAGCATCATGACCTCGCTGATGATCAGCGTGTAGTAGAAAACATTATACTTCTTGGTTTTAACTTTTGTTAGAGGTCGAAGAATTTCAGCCTTGCTAAGTTGTGAAATTAAGCGGCAAATCCACTAGCGAACAATTTGTCCTTGGGCGGCGGCAATACTCAAAATCAGATAAAAGCTAACAGACCAAGATACTTTGTATTCATCAATTCATTTCACATGGACTCGTATGACCTGAAAAATAAAATATATTAAGCCACTGTCTAATCTTTTACCGACCAATCTATCAGCAGAATATCGCTTGAGGGCAATGCTGTTATAACAGAAGTTTAAAAACTGTCTTTATAATAACGTACATTTCACGTGTACTTTGTTCAACTAATTGACTCATCCTAAAACCGTTTATTAACTCAGGTGGGCCAACCAGTTCGTCAGGTGCCTCAGCTCAAAGTTACGCTTCCTCATCCGGACCTACTACTGGAGGTAATGATAACAAACGACGTAGCTTCAGTGCACGCCCTATAGAATTAGTAATTGACAAGTTAAATGATCCAAGCATTAATTTAGCTTGTCGTAGTTGGCGCTTATATTAAAAATGCATTACTTTCCGACCAGGCAACAGCGGCAACCAGGGCACTGGTACATCAGGCAACTCTCCACAACAAGGAACGCCTTCGAACCAAAGCCCTACTGCTCCAACAGGCCCCGGTAGTCAACCAAGCAACGGTGTGTATTTCAACCTCAGTTTTTGTAGACCAAATATTATAGGTTGACAGTATAAATCTGTTTGTCCTGTAAAAGCCTTCGCTGTTGCTTGAATAGATAGCCTCATCAGGGCAAGCATCATGACCTCGCTGATGATCAGCGTGTAGTAGAAACATTATACTTCTTGGTTTTAACTTTTGTTAGAGGTCGAAGAATTTCAGCCTTGCTAAGTTGTGAAATTAAGCGGCAAATCCACTAGCGAACAATTTGTCCTTGGGCGGCGGCAATACTCAAAATCAGATAAAAGCTAACAGACCAAGATACCTTGTATTCATCAATCCATTTCACATGGACTCGTATGACCTGAAAAATAAAATATATTAAGCCACTGTCTAATCTTTTACCGACCAATCTATCAGCAGAATATCGCTTGAGGGCAATGCTGTGATAACAGAAGTTTAAAAACTGTCTTTATAATAACGTACATTTCACGTGTACTTTGTTCAACTAATTGACTCATCCTAAAACCGTTTATTAACTCAGGTGGGCCAACCAGTTCGTCAGGTGCCTCAGCTCAAAGTTACGCTTCCTCATCCGGACCTACTACTGGAGGTAATGATAACAAACGACGTAGCTTCAGTGCACGCCCTATAGAATTAGTAATTGACAAGTTAAATGATCCAAGCATTAATTTAGCTTGTCGTAGTTGGCGCTTATATTAAAAAATGCATTACTTTCCGACCAGGCAACAGCGGCAACCAGGGCACTGGTACATCAGGCAACTCTCCACAACAAGGAACGCCTTCGAACCAAAGCCCTACTGCTCCAACAGGCCCCGGTAGTCAACCAAGCAACGGTGTGTATTTCAACCTCAGTTTTTGTAGACCAAATATTATAGGTTGACAGTATAAATCTGTTTGTCCTGTAAAAGCCTTCGCTGTTGCTTGAATAGATAGCCTCATCAGGGCAAGCATCATGACCTCGCTGATGATCAGCGTGTAGTAGAAAACATTATACTTCTTGGTTTTAACTTTTGTTAGAGGTCGAAGAATTTCAGCCTTGCTAAGTTGTGAAATTAAGCGGCAAATCCACTAGCGAACAATTTGTCCTTGGGCGGCGGCAATACTCAAAATCAGATAAAAGCTAACAGACCAAGATACCTTTGTATTCATCAATCCATTTCACATGGACTCGTATGACCTGAAAAATAAAATATATTAAGCCACTGTCTAATCTTTTACCGACCAATCTATCAGCAGAATATCGCTTGAGGGCAATGCTGTGATAACAGAAGTTTAAAAACTGTCTTTATAATAACGTACATTTCACGTGTACTTTGTTCAACTAATTGACTCATCCTAAAACCGTTTATTAACTCAGGTGGGCCAACCAGTTCGTCAGGTGCCTCAGCTCAAAGTTACGCTTCCTCATCCGGACCTACTACTGGAGGTAATGATAACAAACGACGTAGCTTCAGTGCACGCCCTATAGAATTAGTAATTGACAAGTTAAATGATCCAAGCATTAATTTAGCTTGTCGTAGTTGGCGCTTATATTAAAAAATGCATTACTTTCCGACCAGGCAACAGCGGCAACCAGGGCACTGGTACATCAGGCAACTCTCCACAACAAGGAACGCCTTCGAACCAAAGCCCTACTGCTCCAACAGGCCCCGGTAGTCAACCAAGCAACGGTGTGTATTTCAACCTCAGTTTTTGTAGACCAAATATTATAGGTTGACAGTATAAATCTGTTTGTCCTGTAAAAGCCTTCGCTGTTGCTTGAATAGATAGCCTCATCAGGGCAAGCATCATGACCTCGCTGATGATCAGCGTGTAGTAGAAACATTATACTTCTTGGTTTTAACTTTTGTTAGAGGTCGAAGAATTTCAGCCTTGCTAAGTTGTGAAATTAAGCGGCAAATCCACTAGCGAACAATTTGTCCTTGGGCGGCGGCAATACTCAAAATCAGATAAAAGCTAACAGACCAAGATACTTTGTATTCATCAATCCATTTCACATGGACTCGTATGACCTGAAAAATAAAATATATTAAGCCACTGTCTAATCTTTTACCGACCAATCTATCAGCAGAATATCGCTTGAGGGCAATGCTGTGATAACAGAAGTTTAAAAACTGTCTTTATAATAACGTACATTTCACGTGTACTTTGTTCAACTAATTGACTCATCCTAAAACCGTTTATTAACTCAGGTGGGCCAACCAGTTCGTCAGGTGCCTCAGCTCAAAGTTACGCTTCCTCATCCGGACCTACTACTGGAGGTAATGATAACAAACGACGTAGCTTCAGTGCACGCCCTATAGAATTAGTAATTGACAAGTTAAATGATCCAAGCATTAATTTAGCTTGTCGTAGTTGGCGCTTATATTAAAAAAATGCATTACTTTCCGACCAGGCAACAGCGGCAACCAGGGCACTGGTACATCAGGCAACTCTCCACAACAAGGAACGCCTTCGAACCAAAGCCCTACTGCTCCAACAGGCCCCGGTAGTCAACCAAGCAACGGTGTGTATTTCAACCTCAGTTTTTGTAGACCAAATATTATAGGTTGACAGTATAAATCTGTTTGTCCTGTAAAAGCCTTCGCTGTTGCTTGAATAGATAGCCTCATCAGGGCAAGCATCATGACCTCGCTGATGATCAGCGTGTAGTAGAAACATTATACTTCTTGGTTTTAACTTTTGTTAGAGGTCGAAGAATTTCAGCCTTGCTAAGTTGTGAAATTAAGCGGCAAATCCACTAGCGAACAATTTGTCCTTGGGCGGCGGCAATACTCAAAATCAGATAAAAGCTAACAGACCAAGATACTTTGTATTCATCAATCCATTTCACATGGACTCGTATGACCTGAAAAATAAAATATATTAAGCCACTGTCTAATCTTTTACCGACCAATCTATCAGCAGAATATCGCTTGAGGGCAATGCTGTGATAACAGAAGTTTAAAAACTGTCTTTATAATAACGTACATTTCACGTGTACTTTGTTCAACTAATTGACTCATCCTAAAACCGTTTATTAACTCAGGTGGGCCAACCAGTTCGTCAGGTGCCTCAGCTCAAAGTTACGCTTCCTCATCCGGACCTACTACTGGAGGTAATGATAACAAACGACGTAGCTTCAGTGCACGCCCTATAGAATTAGTAATTGACAAGTTAAATGATCCAAGCATTAATTTAGCTTGTCGTAGTTGGCGCTTATATTAAAAAATGCATTACTTTCCGACCAGGCAACAGCGGCAACCAGGGCACTGGTACATCAGGCAACTCTCCACAACAAGGAACGCCTTCGAACCAAAGCCCTACTGCTCCAACAGGCCCCGGTAGTCAACCAAGCAACGGTGTGTATTTCAACCTCAGTTTTGTAGACCAAATATTATAGGTTGACAGTATAAATCTGTTTGTCCTGTAAAAGCCTTCGCTGTTGCTTGAATAGATAGCCTCATCAGGGCAAGCATCATGACCTCGCTGATGATCAGCGTGTAGTAGAAAAACATTATACTTCTTGGTTTTAACTTTTGTTAGAGGTCGAAGAATTTCAGCCTTGCTAAGTTGTGAAATTAAGCGGCAAATCCACTAGCGAACAATTTGTCCTTGGGCGGCGGCAATACTCAAAATCAGATAAAAGCTAACAGACCAAGATACTTTGTATTCATCAATCCATTTCACATGGACTCGTATGACCTGAAAAATAAAATATATTAAGCCACTGTCTAATCTTTTACCGACCAATCTATCAGCAGAATATCGCTTGAGGGCAATGCTGTGATAACAGAAGTTTAAAAACTGTCTTTATAATAACGTACATTTCACGTGTACTTTGTTCAACTAATTGACTCATCCTAAAACCGTTTATTAACTCAGGTGGGGGCAACCAGTTCGTCAGGTGCCTCAGCTCAAAGTTACGCTTCCTCATCCGGACCTACTACTGGAGGTAATGATAACAAACGACGTAGCTTCAGTGCACGCCCTATAGAATTAGTAATTGACAAGTTAAATGATCCAAGCATTAATTTAGCTTGTCGTAGTTGGCGCTTATATTAAAAAATGCATTACTTTCCGACCAGGCAACAGCGGCAACCAGGGCACTGGTACATCAGGCAACTCTCCACAACAAGGAACGCCTTCGAACCAAAGCCCTACTGCTCCAACAGGCCCCGGTAGTCAACCAAGCAACGGTGTGTATTTCAACCTCAGTTTTTGTAGACCAAATATTATAGGTTGACAGTATAAATCTGTTTGTCCTGTAAAAGCCTTCGCTGTTGCTTGAATAGATAGCCTCATCAGGGCAAGCATCATGACCTCGCTGATGATCAGCGTGTAGTAGAAACATTATACTTCTTGGTTTTAACTTTTGTTAGAGGTCGAAGAATTTCAGCCTTGCTAAGTTGTGAAATTAAGCGGCAAATCCACTAGCGAACAATTTGTCCTTGGGCGGCGGCAATACTCAAAATCAGATAAAAGCTAACAGACCAAGATACCTTGTATTCATCAATCCATTTCACATGGACTCGTATGACCTGAAAAATAAAATATATTAAGCCACTGTCTAATCTTTTACCGACCAATCTATCAGCAGAATATCGCTTGAGGGCAATGCTGTTATAACAGAAGTTTAAAAAACTGTCTTTATAATAACGTACATTTCACGTGTACTTTGTTCAACTAATTGACTCATCCTAAAACCGTTTATTAACTCAGGTGGGCCAACCAGTTCGTCAGGTGCCTCAGCTCAAAGTTACGCTTCCTCATCCGGACCTACTACTGGAGGTAATGATAACAAACGACGTAGCTTCAGTGCACGCCCTATAGAATTAGTAATTGACAAGTTAAATGATCCAAGCATTAATTTAGCTTGTGTAGTTGGCGCTTATATTAAAAAATGCATTACTTTCCGACCAGGCAACAGCGGCAACCAGGGCACTGGTACATCAGGCAACTCTCCACAACAAGGAACGCCTTCGAACCAAAGCCCTACTGCTCCAACAGGCCCCGGTAGTCAACCAAGCAACGGTGTGTATTTCAACCTCAGTTTTTGTAGACCAAATATTATAGGTTGACAGTATAAATCTGTTTGTCCTGTAAAAGCCTTCGCTGTTGCTTGAATAGATAGCCTCATCAGGGCAAGCATCATGACCTCGCTGATGATCAGCGTGTAGTAGAAAAACATTATACTTCTTGGTTTTAACTTTTGTTAGAGGTCGAAGAATTTCAGCCTTGCTAAGTTGTGAAATTAAGCGGCAAATCCACTAGCGAACAATTTGTCCTTGGGCGGCGGCAATACTCAAAATCAGATAAAAGCTAACAGACCAAGATACCTTGTATTCATCAATCCATTTCACATGGACTCGTATGACCTGAAAAATAAAATATATTAAGCCACTGTCTAATCTTTTACCGACCAATCTATCAGCAGAATATCGCTTGAGGGCAATGCTGTTAACAGAAGTTTAAAAACTGTCTTTATAATAACGTACATTTCACGTGTACTTTGTTCAACTAATTGACTCATCCTAAAACCGTTTATTAACTCAGGTGGGCCAACCAGTTCGTCAGGTGCCTCAGCTCAAAGTTACGCTTCCTCATCCGGACCTACTACTGGAGGTAATGATAACAAACGACGTAGCTTCAGTGCACGCCCTATAGAATTAGTAATTGACAAGTTAAATGATCCAAGCATTAATTTAGCTTGTCGTAGTTGGCGCTTATATTAAAAAATGCATTACTTTCCGACCAGGCAACAGCGGCAACCAGGGCACTGGTACATCAGGCAACTCTCCACAACAAGGAACGCCTTCGAACCAAAGCCCTACTGCTCCAACAGGCCCCGGTAGTCAACCAAGCAACGGTGTGTGTATTTCAACCTCAGTTTTTGTAGACCAAATATTATAGGTTGACAGTATAAATCTGTTTGTCCTGTAAAAGCCTTCGCTGTTGCTTGAATAGATAGCCTCATCAGGGCAAGCATCATGACCTCGCTGATGATCAGCGTGTAGTAGAAAAACATTATACTTCTTGGTTTTAACTTTTGTTAGAGGTCGAAGAATTTCAGCCTTGCTAAGTTGTGAAATTAAGCGGCAAATCCACTAGCGAACAATTTGTCCTTGGGCGGCGGCAATACTCAAAATCAGATAAAAGCTAACAGACCAAGATACCTTGTATTCATCAATCCATTTCACATGGACTCGTATGACCTGAAAAATAAAATATATTAAGCCACTGTCTAATCTTTTACCGACCAATCTATCAGCAGAATATCGCTTGAGGGCAATGCTGTTATAACAGAAGTTTAAAAACTGTCTTTATAATAACGTACATTTCACGTGTACTTTGTTCAACTAATTGACTCATCCTAAAACCGTTTATTAACTCAGGTGGGCCAACCAGTTCGTCAGGTGCCTCAGCTCAAAGTTACGCTTCCTCATCCGGACCTACTACTGGAGGTAATGATAACAAACGACGTAGCTTCAGTGCACGCCCTATAGAATTAGTAATTGACAAGTTAAATGATCCAAGCATTAATTTAGCTTGTCGTAGTTGGCGCTTATATTAAAAAATGCATTACTTTCCGACCAGGCAACAGCGGCAACCAGGGCACTGGTACATCAGGCAACTCTCCACAACAAGGAACGCCTTCGAACCAAAGCCCTACTGCTCCAACAGGCCCCGGTAGTCAACCAAGCAACGGTGTGTATTTCAACCTCAGTTTTTGTAGACCAAATATTATAGGTTGACAGTATAAATCTGTTTGTCCTGTAAAAGCCTTCGCTGTTGCTTGAATAGATAGCCTCATCAGGGCAAGCATCATGACCTCGCTGATGATCAGCGTGTAGTAGAAACATTATACTTCTTGGTTTTACCTTTTGTTAGAGGTCGAAGAATTTCAGCCTTGCTAGGTTGTGAAATTAAGCGGCAAATCCACTAGCGAACAATTTGTCCTTGGGTGGCGGCAATACTCAAAATCAGATAAAAGCTAACAGACCAAGATACTTTGTATTCATCAATCCATTTCACATGGACTCGTATGACCTGAAAAATAAAATATATTAAGCCACTGTCTAATCTTTTACCGACCAATCTATCAGCAGAATATCGCTTGAGGGCAATGCTGTGATAACAGAAGTTTAAAAACTGTCTTTATAATAACGTACATTTCACGTGTACTTTGTTCAACTAATTGACTCATCCTAAAACCGTTTATTAACTCAGGTGGGCCAACCAGTTCGTCAGGTGCCTCAGCTCAAAGTTACGCTTCCTCATCCGGACCTACTACTGGAGGTAATGATAACAAAAACGACGTAGCTTCAGTGCACGCCCTATAGAATTAGTAATTGACAAGTTAAATGATCCAAGCATTAATTTAGCTTGTCGTAGTTGGCGCTTATATTAAAAAATGCATTACTTTCCGACCAGGCAACAGCGGCAACCAGGGCACTGGTACATCAGGCAACTCTCCACAACAAGGAACGCCTTCGAACCAAAGCCCTACTGCTCCAACAGGCCCCGGTAGTCAACCAAGCAACGGTGTGTATTTCAACCTCAGTTTTTGTAGACCAAATATTATAGGTTGACAGTATAAATCTGTTTGTCCTGTAAAAGCCTTCGCTGTTGCTTGAATAGATAGCCTCATCAGGGCAAGCATCATGACCTCGCTGATGATCAGCGTGTAGTAGAAACATTATACTTCTTGGTTTTAACTTTTGTTAGAGGTCGAAGAATTTCAGCCTTGCTAAGTTGTGAAATTAAGCGGCAAATCCACTAGCGAACAATTTGTCCTTGGGCGGCGGCAATACTCAAAATCAGATAAAAGCTAACAGACCAAGATACTTTGTATTCATCAATTCATTTCACATGGACTCGTATGACCTGAAAAATAAAATATATTAAGCCACTGTCTAATCTTTTACCGACCAATCTATCAGCAGAATATCGCTTGAGGGCAATGCTGTGATAACAGAAGTTTAAAAACTGTCTTTATAATAACGTACATTTCACGTGTACTTTGTTCAACTAATTGACTCATCCTAAAACCGTTTATTAACTCAGGTGGGCCAACCAGTTCGTCAGGTGCCTCAGCTCAAAGTTACGCTTCCTCATCCGGACCTACTACTGGAGGTAATGATAACAAACGACGTAGCTTCAGTGCACGCCCTATAGAATTAGTAATTGACAAGTTAAATGATCCAAGCATTAATTTAGCTTGTCGTAGTTGGCGCTTATATTAAAAAATGCATTACTTTCCGACCAGGCAACAGCGGCAACCAGGGCACTGGTACATCAGGCAACTCTCCACAACAAGGAACGCCTTCGAACCAAAGCCCTACTGCTCCAACAGGCCCCGGTAGTCAACCAAGCAACGGTGTGTATTTCAACCTCAGTTTTTGTAGACCAAATATTATAGGTTGACAGTATAAATCTGTTTGTCCTGTAAAAGCCTTCGCTGTTGCTTGAATAGATAGCCTCATCAGGGCAAGCATCATGACCTCGCTGATGATCAGCGTGTAGTAGAAACATTATACTTCTTGGTTTTAAACTTTTGTTAGAGGTCGAAGAATTTCAGCCTTGCTAAGTTGTGAAATTAAGCGGCAAATCCACTAGCGAACAATTTTTCCTTGGGCGGCGGCAATACTCAAAATCAGATAAAAGCTAACAGACCAAGATACTTTGTATTCATCAATTCATTTCACATGGACTCGTATGACCTGAAAAATAAAATATATAAGCCACTGTCTAATCTTTTACCGACCAATCTATCAGCAGAATATCGCTTGAGGGCAATGCTGTGATAACAGAAGTTTAAAAACTGTCTTTATAATAACGTACATTTCACGTGTACTTTGTTCAACTAATTGACTCATCCTAAAACCGTTTATTAACTCAGGTGGGCCAACCAGTTCGTCAGGTGCCTCAGCTCAAAGTTACGCTTCCTCATCCGGACCTACTACTGGAGGTAATGATAACAAACGACGTAGCTTCAGTGCACGCCCTATAGAATTAGTAATTGACAAGTTAAATGATCCAAGCATTAAGTTGTGAAATTAAGCGGCAAATCCACTAGCGAACAATTCGTCCTTGGGCGGCGGCAATACTCAAAATCAGATAAAAGCTAACAGACCAAGATACCTTGTATTCATCAATCCATTTCACATGTAATTAACAAGTTAAACGTTCGAAGCACGAACGAACTAAGCATACGATAGGTGGTACTTGTATTTACGAATTTCTCATGCAGGTACCGGTCCGCAAACAGGCAGCGGCTCTCAATCGGTTACCGGTTCGAACTCAAACGGCAGCTCACAACCAGTCGCCGTTTATCAACCAGTCGGAAACGCTCCAATCATATCGCCGGGAAGAACTTTCCCATCAGGAAGGGGAAAAGTCTGTGTGTGTTTCGATTCTCTTAATGTAATGCCGCGTTCCCTAAGAAATTCACTGGGCTATTAAACATTCTTATGGAAACTGATCGCTTGAAGACGTATTGTTTAAATTTTTCTTCTTTATTATTCAGCAAGATATAAAAAATGACCACGGGTCGCAAAAAAAAATGCTTTTCAAATAAAATTTATTGCTAATTAAAACGTTTTTTTTAATCCCTTTTCTTTAATAGATATAGGAATTATTTTTTTTTATTGAGCAACAAAATCTACAGCCTTTAGTTGTTTACATGTTTATCTCATATGCTTAACTTACAGCCAAGAAAGGATTTACATTTTATAGTTGGAATATACAGCGTGTCGTTACCATCGCGACAATAAATGAACACACGTCTAACGTTACGTGCCAATAATCATAAAAAAATATTAACGTTAAACAAAATGCATAATTAAAAAAAATATATTTCAAACAAACTAATTAAGTAAAAAAGAAATAAAATTTGTAACATCCTATACAACTCACGCCACAGCGTCGTATTACAAGCCTCTCCTTCTAACAGTATGTTTTGTCTCTTTTAAATTCATTCAACCCATTCATATGCTTTGTGACCTTTACAAATGAACTTTACGTTACGCTTCTAGAGGTGAGGGTGTTCTAAAATTCTTTGTTTTGGAAAATTTAATAACTCTGTTAATATTGATGTTTAAAGAATTTAAATGTTTAATACAACTTTAAAAAGTTATCCCCTATATGTGTGTTCATTTATTGTCGCGATGGTAACGACACGCTGTATAAATATAAATAGATAGGTCCAA
>CAKOGK010000189.1:0-12001 GCA_933534255.1 Iphiclides podalirius | reverse complement strand
ATAGTAACAAAATAGCATATATGTACTAAAACTGTGAGGTATCGAGATGATTGTGAGGTGTTAAATACTAATACATAGGATAAGTTATAGATTTGTAATAAGTAAGGTTAATGTAACAATCCACAAAAAGAAAATAAAAAATAAGAACTAGAAATATATTAAGGAAATGTATATTAAACTATAAGCTACCAAACAAAAGTAATAAGAATTAGTAAGTAATAAGAGTAAAGAAAATAAAATAGTTGATAATGTAATAGATGTAAGTTGAAATAAGATATAAACAGACACCAAAATAATATAAATGTATCAAAACGGTGAGAAAGCAAGACTGTAATAATAGTAATACATAGGATAACATATTGTAGCTGTAATAAGCGAAAAAAAAACTCAAATAAAAATATGAAATGAGAACCAGAAGATATAAAAAGTAAAATGTATTTAAATTATAAGTAAAAAATGTATAAAATAAAAAAGAACATCGTGCCAAAAGTGCTGGTACGAAAAGAGCACAACTGAAAAATAAGGTCCCTGATCAAACATGTCAGGGGAAAAAGAGTAAAAAAAAAAAAAAAAAAAAAAACGGCGCATCGCAATACCGACACTCCTCTCCCCCCGCGGCCCCCCCACAGCTGCATCCGCGGCGCAGCCCCGCCGAGTCGCGGAGGATAGGGAGCACGGCCAACGCAATACCGACACTCCTCTTCCCCCGCGACTCCTCCTCGGTAGCAGAAGACAGGGAGAGTGGCTCCACCTCTACCACCCTCAACCTGTCCCCTGCACCCTCCAGCACGCATCCAGAGTGGGCTCATAGAGCCCACTCGGAGCGGCCCTCTCGGGCCGGCCTTACACCACAGGCCGGCCCAGTGTGGGTTCCTCTTAGCTTCGCCGTGGGGGACCAAGCCACGGCTACTAAGCCCCTCCGCCACGTCAAGGCGGGAACCCGGTCGGAGGGGAACCTAACCTAACCTAACCTAACCTCAACCTAACCTAACCTAACCTAACCTAACCTAACCTAACCTAACCTAACCTAACCTAACCTAACCTAACCTAACCTAACCTAACCTAACCTTCGGGTCGGAAGAAGCATTCTCCTCCCTCTCCCTTTCGGCGGCCTCCTTCTGTAAAACGACTGTCTCGCAGAAGGAGGCCATCGCCCTCCACGCCGCCCTGCTGTCGACCATTGTTCTAACGATGGCCGGCAGCGAGAGATCCGACCCGACGACGTCACGGAGCCGCCCTCGCGGCTCCTCCCACGCCGGGCATTCCGTCATCGTGTGCTGCGCCGTATCGTCGGCGCAGGCACAATGGTGGCACCTTTGGCTCGGTTCCCTCCTGATAGCGGACCTCCACTTCTCCGATCCGGAGTGGTGTGCCTGCAGCCAGCCTCCTTCTAGGTCCATGGAAAAATAGGGCCTTGGTTTTCTCAAGGGCCACCCGTAGGCCTTGAGCTCTGATGCGGGACACCACTAGTCCCACACCGACCACCGCCAGCTGGGTCGCCTCCTGATGCGTCGCGCCGCGGGCAAGAACGAGTGTGTCGTCAGCATAGCAGACAACACGAAGCCCGCGCAGCAGGGCACCACGGAGTACCCTGTCGTAGCCGATGTTCCACAGGAGTGGGCCAAGGACCGATCCCTGTGGAACACCGCACCACGTTTCCCTCTGTACGAGGACGCCATCGCGCCCTACACACACAACGCTCCTTCCCCGTAGGTACGCCACAATAAATGCACGCAGGTACCGGGGGAGTCGGTGGTATCGGAGGCCCTCCTCGATGGTAGCGAACGGCAGGGTATTGAATGCGTTTGCGATGTCAAGAGACACCGCCAGCACACGTTGCCGTTTGCCGCCTGCTCCTCCGCATACCCCTTGACACACAATATGGCGTCCATTGTGGAGCGCGATGGTCGGAACCCGTATTGGACGTCGGACAGGTCAGGACCCTCGCGCATCATATGACGTATGATGCGCGAGGCGACCACCCTCTCCAACAGCTTACCGGCCTCGTCCAACAGGATGATTGGCCGGTAAGCCGAGGGCGATTCTTCAGGGCGTCCCTCCTTACCCAGGAGAACACCGCGGCCCGCCTTCCAACACTGCGGGAACTCTCCACGCCGAAGACAAGCGGTGAAAAGCTCCCTCAAGCGTTCCTCTAGGGGCCCCCCAGGCCAAGACCAGAGCCCTGCCGGGCACACCATCGGGGCCAGGGGCCGTTTTGCGCCCACGAAGCCGCAGAAGTGCGGCTCCCATCTCACCCTCGGATACCAGAGGCACCTCCTCGGTGGTTTCCGGCTCAGGCACCGGTGGGATAACGCCAGTTGGGGCCGGGAACACAACGCCTCCAGCACCGTGGCCAGCCGTTCCGGTGAAATAGATTTCAGCAGGCGGCGGACCCCGACCAAGCTTGCCCCTGGTTGCTCGGTATGGACGACCCCAGGGATCGCGGTCCAAGCCCGCGAGGAGCTCACCCCAGGCAGTGTCTTTGGCCCTCAGGATGGCCAGCTGCAAGGATTTTTTGGCGTCGTGATACGCCCTCTGCAGATGGTCATTCAGTTCCTCATTTCGCGGCCGCCGCCGCCGCTGTCGTTGGAACTTCCGGCGGGCGGCGACACAGCGTCGCCGAAGATCCGCAATGTCAGGTGACCACCAGTACACCTGCCTCTTTTGAGGTCTTTGCCGCACGCGGACCATGCAGGCATCGCAGACCCTGGTGATCGCGCTGCGGAAACACATCGCCTCCTCGTCCGTCGTCCCCGGAGGCGGGGAGCTCCAGGACTCGACGATGGCGGCCTCCTTCAACAGGTCAACGTCCAACCCCGAGAGGGCCCATCGCGGAAACGTTGAGGCCATCGCAGGGAAGGCGGGGACCAACTGCATCCCTCTGGAGGAGGAGACGCTGAAGCGGATATATAAGTGATCCGACAGCGTCTCCACCTCCCCCATAACTCGCCAATCTCGTACTGCCTGAGCAACCGCCGGGCTCGCAAAGGAAAGGTCTACAATGGACCCCCCTTGGACCCGAACACAGGTTTGTGATGTGCCGCAGTTGAGAAGTGCCAACCCAGATTCCGTGGCCCAGTCTTCAACCGCAATCCCCCGCACGTCTGTGGCAGGCGATCCCCAAGCCGTATTCTTGGCATTAAAGTCGCCCGCCACAATTACCGGTCGAGGTGCAACTCGCCTAATGGCCGCCTGCATATCACCGAGGAGCGTCTCGAGTTCAGCGAGGGTTTTGTTTGGGGAAAAATACACCGAGAATATTGTGTATTCCCCCAGTCGGCCGCCACAAAACCATTTCCCCTCTCTTTGACGGAAAGGGGCGTGGTACCATCTGGAACATAGATGGCCGCCGTGCCCGTAGCATCCCCTATCCAGTTGGCGGGTATGCAATAAGGCTCCGCTACCACCGCCAGTCCAATTTGCCATTGCGCCAGTGCCTGGAATAATAGATCCTGGGCACCGGCGCAATGGTTTAGGTTTATCTGGAGGAAATGTCTATCCCTATCCATTATTAGAGTCGACACACATTTCCTCTTGTCGGGACGAATCCCGATCCACCTGCTGGGATGCCGGGGTCCTGCCGGCTTTTTTCCCTTTTTTCGGTGGGGAGCAACCCTTAGCCCCCACCGAGTGCTCAGCTGGCCTACCTGCAACTGCGCATACTGCGCAGTGGGGTTTGCTAAGCATGCCGCTGCTTTGTGTCCAGGAGCACTGCAGCGATAACAAATATCGCTGCGGTCCACCTCCGAAGTGCACTGGAGTCGCGTGTGCCCGATTTCTAGGCATCGGAAGCACTTCATAGGGCGCGGCTCCAGGGACTCGACACCCAGTTCCCGGAACACACAACAGAGAACATCGCAGTAGCAATGCTGAGGACCGGGTCCTGGGAGGTGGGGGTGGTGTCGGTGTACCTGGAACCTGACAAGCCCATCGAGTCCTATTTGGACGCCATGAGGGCAGCTTTGGAGGGCCTCAAGACCAAGCACGTGGTACTCGGAGGCGACTTTAACGCCTGGAATACCTGGTGGGGCAGCCGAAAGACAGACAGGAGGGGTGTGGAGGTGGCAGCCGCGCTGGATGAGCAGGACCTCCATATATTAAACCGGGGGAATGAGCCCACCTTTGACACACTAAGGGGAGAAACCAGGTACACCAGCTGTGTGGATATCACTGTTTGCTCGACAGATCTACTCGCCAGGATAGTTGGCTGGAGGCTCTCGGATGAGATTACCAGCTCGGACCATAAGGCAATTCTCTTCGAAATCAGCCTAGAGAGGGCAGCTGGCACAGACATAAAAAGGACGACACGAATATATAACACCAAAAAAGCAAACTGGAGCGAGTTTCGTGAGAAACTCGCCCAGCGTTGGACAGAGCAAAATATCAAAACAGAGGAAATTAACAAAATCAAAAGCGCAGAAACACTAGAAGAATATTTGGATAAATACACTAAATCAATAGTCGACGTCTGTGACAGCTGCATTCCTCGGCTGAAGGGGGGAGGTCGGAGGAAGTTGCCATGGTGGAGCGAGGAGTTGCAAAATCTCAAAAAAGAGGTATCCAGACTGAAACGCCGCATCTCTTATGCCGCGTCTGTCCGAAGAGAGTTAGTCGTCGAGCAGTATGTGGCTGCGAAAACCAGATACCACTCTGAAATAAGGAGGGCTCAGACCTCGAGCTGGAAGGAGTTCTGCACCCGTCAAGAGCGTGAGAGCATGTGGGACAGCATATATAGGGTGATAGGCAGAACATCAATAAGGGAGGAAGAATTACCCCTCGTCTGCGGGAGCAAAACCTTAGGGAGAGAGGAGTCGGCCAGGACCTTAGGAAATATCTTCTATCCTGAAGATATCACTGATACAGACAACGCAGACCACCAACAAGTGAGAGAGTTAGCCAAAACGTTAAATGAATGGGCGCATGATGAGTCATGTGACCTACTATTTACGGCGGAAGAGCTGGCATGGTCTGTGTCTAGTTTTAATCCCAAAAAAGCCCCTGGTATCGACGGGCTCACCGCGGACATATGCTCGACCGCTATCGCCCTGAGTGCTGACTTGTTCCTGGCATTCGCGAATGCATGCCTCCGCCTCGCTTGCTTTCCTAGGAAATGGAAGGAGGCGGTGGTAGTATTCTTGCGTAAGCCGGGAAAGGAGGACTACACGCAGCCCAAGTCCTACAGACCCATTGGTCTTCTGCCAGTACTGGGTAAAATAGTGGAGAAGATGTTAATACGCAGGATCCGCTGGCATACCATGCCGGACATCAGCATAAAGCAGTACGGCTTTATGCCGCAGCGCAGTACCGAGGACGCCCTCTATGATCTAATGAGACAAATAAGACAACAGCTGGCAAAGAAGAGGATAATAGTAGTCATCTCACTGGACATAGAGGGTGCTTTCGACAATGCTTGGTGGCCGGCAATAAGATGCAGACTGGCAGAGACCAAATGCCCGGCAAATCTGAGGCGCATGGTCGACAGCTATTTCCAAGACAGGACGGTGCGGGTCAGATATGCTGGAGCGGAATGGGAGCGGAAGACCACGAAAGGGTGCGTGCAGGGCTCTATCGGTGGCCCCACGTTCTGGAACCTGCTGCTGAACCCCCTCCTAGAAGAGCTGAGTGCAGATGGCGAGTATTGCCAGGCTTTTGCGGATGACGTGGTCATGGTTTTCTCCGGAGAAAACGGCCCTTGAGATACAACGGCGAGCTAACGCCGCTCTCGCCCATGTACAGAGCTGGGGCGTCAAAAACAAATTAAACTTTGCGCCGCACAAGACCAAGGCAATGTTAATAACAAATAGACTAAAATACGATACCCCGGCTCTGCGTATGGGTCAAGAAAAAATAGTAATGTCACCAGATATAAAGATCCTGGGCCTTACAATAGACGCAAAATTGACCTTTAATAGTCATATAAAAGCCGTCTGTTGTAAGGCACAGAACATATACAAGCAACTCTCAAGAGCGGCGAAAATCAGCTGGGGGCTGAACCCGGACATTATTCGGACAATATATACCGCGGTAGTGGAACCGGTCGTGCTATATGCGGCAAGTGCCTGGGCACCAGAATCAAATAAGATTAAGGCAAGAAAACAGCTAAACATGGTGCAACGCGGCTTCGTGCAGAAAATCATTAGAGCGTATAGGACCGTGTCCTTAAACTCGGCCCTCTTACTCTCCGGGCTGCTCCCCTTGGATATAAGGGTCCGGGAGGCCTCGACCCTCTACGAAATCAAGAGGGGCGCATCCCGGCGGGTGGTTGGTGACCGGGACTTGGAAAGGCCTATACCCTTTTTAAGCACACCACACCCTGCAGAGCTAACAAGTCAGGAATTCATATGTCTGGGGGACGGTGCACAAATTTCCCAGCATAGTAGTACGGGACTTAATATATTCACTGACGGAAGCAAGATAGAGGGGAAGGTTGGCGCAGCGCTATCCATAAGAGATGGCGCTGTGGAAATCAGAACCAAAAAACTAAAGCTGGGAGATTTTTGCACCGTCTACCAGGCGGAATTACTGGCCCTGTTGGAGGCCACCAGAGTGGCGCTAAAGGACTCCGCACGAAGCTGCAAAATCTTCAGCGACTCAAGATCTGCCCTGGATACCATCCATCGCGCTGACACCCTTCACCCCATGGCAATAGAGGCGAGGGAAAATATAGCTAGTCTGAGAAAACGGGGCGGTTCTCTCATCCTCTATTGGATAAAAGCCCACATGGGAGTGGAGGGTAACGAAAGGGCAGACTTCCTTGCAAAGGAAGCCGCACGGAAAATCAAAGTACGACCGGATTATGACAAGTGCCCGGTTTCATTCGTCAAGAGACAAATCCGTCAGGAGTCTATTGACGAATGGAACCGGAGATACCAGGAAGAATCAACTGCCTCGACCACAAAAATATTCTTACCCAATGTGGTAGACGCATACCAGGTGGTGAGAAAAATAGAAATGGACTCATTCCTCGTCCAAGCGCTCACAGGCCACGGCGCTTTCGCAGCATATCTGCACCGCTTTAAGTGCAAGGGGAGCCCAGCATGCGACTGCGATACGGAAGTCGAACAGACAGCTGTACATCTGCTGGTAGAATGTCCGGCCTACGCGACCGAGCGAGTGGACCTTGAACTTAGGCTAAAAACAAAAATGACCGTAACTAACTTAGCTGAAATATTAAGAAATAAAAGCACTAGAGGGCCTTTTGTACAATATTGTAATAAAATAGTTAAATCAGCGAAATACAAAAACAGATAGAAATGTAAACCAAGATTTGGGACATATACTTAAAAGTATATTTCACAAACCCCGCTCTAATTAAGATAAGGTATATAATAAACGTTAAGTGTACAAACTGTAATAGAGTAAAGTAAGAATTGAAAAGCAGAAGAAATTGTAATACTAAGTAAAAATATGTAGAATGTTTAAGAATATATTAGTGTAACGTGCAATAGATATATATATAATGTAATTTAGAATAGTAAGAAAAGATAAAGCTAAGTAACTTGGTAATGTAAGGTAGGAAATTGTATTGTATAGTTTGTAATAGTAGTGTCATAACAGTGTGTGTAAAAATAGAAGTAAGTTAAGTAGTACTGTAAAAGAATAGCAATAGTAGTATTAAACATAGAAATATAAAATAAAAATGTATTAAGTTTAAGGGACCAGTGTAAACAAAAAATCTTAAAAGAACATACAAAAAAGAGCTGCCAAGGGCCCTGACCTCCCATGTCAGGGGAATCAAAAAAAAAAAAAAAAAAAAAAAAAAAAAACCTAACCTAACCTACCTAACCTAACCTAACCTAACCTAAATGGACAGCAGGTGAAGTACCATCTTGCAGAAATTGCACAAAAGCAAAGCACGACCAAAGGGACCACAATGCGTTCAGCGCAGAGTGCCCGGTCAGGAAAAAGTGGGACGCCTTGGCGAGGGCATCTGTAGCTTATTGCTAAGGTGACTCCCAAGTCGCCCGCAAAACTGACCGGAAATGTGAGGTGTCGAACCAATCAGGGTAAACTCCAAATAACTAGGTTGAAGATCTACCGCATAGCACCAAATAAGGAAAAACCAAACAGAGATTTGGAGTACCCTGAAATAAATGGTTTGACACTAAGCAATAGCATGGAAGTGAGGGACGTAGAGTGGTCAAAAAAGCACAACTTATTAAGATCGGGGCTGATGTGTCACTTGCACCACCAAATAAACAGGGAAACTCAGCCCAGACTTGACCAAGGTGATGCAGCCGGAGTATGGACAAATACCGAGAAAACCGAGTCTGCTAAATTATTAAACAAGAAGGGACCGAGAAATAAAAACACCGAAATAAAGTACAGTACTAAAAGGAACCAAGCTAAGTTGTATCATCAGGGCCAAGTTATAAAAAGTGGGAAGGGAAACTCTGTAGGAGAAGTAAAAGTTAAGAGTATAAAACTGGAATTGTATATGACATACAGCACCAGGTTTAGAGGACTTAAAATTATTGCACTTCGAAATTTACTAATGCTCTCGTTCTTAACCTATACTTCCGGATAGTCTACACATATTAAGTAAAATAGTGACTTAATGTATGAATATATAAATAAATGTAAGACTAAAGTAGTAATCAAACAAAAATAGAAAGAACATCTTGATATAAGAGGAAGGCAAATATAAACTTAAGATAAAACATGTAATTGTAATTATACAAATTTTTGTACAACTTACAATGCAACCAACAATAGAATGTAAGATTAGTAGTAGATGAAGTAGAAATATATAAGTAGTAAAAAGACTTATACGATAAGAAAACAATGTTAATAGAATTAGTAATGTGTAGATATTTAAACACATTTAGATATATACACACAAGTAGTAATAAGAACAATAAGATATAAGTAAACAATGTTAATAAAATAAGGAATATGTAGATATAAGAAAATTGTACCCAGTATAAGACATAGAAAAACAAATGTGTACTACATCACGAAAAGAAATGTCAAATATGCTATATAAAAGAATGTAAGTTGAAAAAATCGAAAAACTACCTAAAAAACTTATGAAAATAATACAAAATTGCAAAAAGGTCCCTGACTGGGAAAAATATAAAAAAAAAAACCTAACCTAACCTAACCAACCTTAAGACCTTGTGAAAGCCGAAACAGATAAGAAGACAAAGTATCTGGAGTCGGCTCACGACGTATATTACATACAATATATTATAACATATATGTTTAATGGAATCAGGAGACATATAAATATTTAGGTTTTGACGAGTCAAATACTATAAATAACTTCCAAATAAAAAGAAACTTATTACGGTATATATTCACCGATTAAATTTAATATAGGTAATTATGTAAATTCTATTTCAGTCTTAACCTACACGTTTGACGTAATAAAATATATATGTACAGATATTAAACATTTAGACATAAAAACAAGAACAGCTTTAACTAAACATAATTATTTACATCCAAAATAAGCGATAGAGTGAATGACAATTCAGTGACAATTAAGGGTTTGAGCATTAATACGAAAGTTAAAACTAAACTTAAAGTATTATGGGCGATTTCTTTTACCCAAAATCAGAAAGTGACTTACACGATAATAGAACTGTATAATAATTATACAACACTTAATTTGAAAAACTGAAAAATAGAATATGAATTATCTAAGATGTTAATAAAATTGGATAATTGACGTAAAAATAATAGTTAAAAGGCCGGCACCTCTCCGATCTTGTCCATGTTTATTTGGACGCCTCGAGCAAATGGCTGAAATTTGGTTCTTCGTTTCCAGAAACTAAGGGTTTTATGATCGCCATCGCCATTTGTGATAAATGCAGAAAATGTTACTACTTGTGCACTCTACACTCGACATAATAAAATAGTCACAATTATGCTTCCAAACCTGTGTTGGAGAGCCCCACTTACAAAATCTACTTTGACAGAGCTGTATTGACTGACAAAACGATACATCGTAATCGACCAGATATTAAATTTATTAGGGCGAGCGAAGCGAGATCTAACACTATCCCACAACCTGAGCATTTTTGTGGTACACTTTACTAAAAAACTATCACGCCAATAGATTTGTGCTTTAACATAGTAATTTAACTTCATATCTAGATGTGTTATATGTCAAAAAAATATAATTTCATAACCAATAAAAACCATGAACATTAACAATTTGGTATGGATAGAATGTTTTTTTTTTATTTATTTATTTTATACATCAACTTACAACTATCATTACAGGCTGTACCTAATGCGATAGTGAATTTCGAATACAGTTTAAGATAACATATAACTATACTTATAACTAAAACTAAACACTCAGAACATGGAACGTAGGCAAAGTGAACTCGTTCAATGAGCACTAACCCGGATACACTCCATATAATTTACAATAAAAAAATCGAGCAAATTAAATAATACGTTCGAGCATATACTTATGTTATTGTACTACTAACGCCATCTGTTAGAACACCAAAGAGTTAACAATAACTAAACTCAATACTCAAATACATCGTAGTATCGTAGTTAATGTACTTAATACTGGAATGACACAAATAGAATCAGGTTGTAAATTAATAATTTTGAAACTGCCCAGGAAAAAAATTGAATTAAAAAAGAGCAATTTATTTCATCGTCGTTGGTTTGATTTAAATATTGATAACAATGGACTTTATACTCTCTGTCATAAATTCCAAATAAAAAATGAGTTGGACATAATTATTTTCTATCAAAAATTCGATCTGTATGAAATATTTTTCCGATCCTGGAGCACAAACTGATGGTTTTACATTTATTGAAGAGCAAAAGATTGCTCAAATTCACCAGGTTATTACCAAGGGCGGATCCAGCTTTGGTGCCAGGGGGGAGTCACGTAGTCGTGGTCAAGTGATAAGAAGTTATAATTTAATTTTTATAGTCATAGATGGAAGTAAAAAGTAGGTACTTATTTTAACCGACTTCAAAAAGAAGGAGGTTATCAATTCGAATATTTATATTTTTTTATATAGGTATGTTCGGGCATACCTTCGTCATATATAGACGGATTTGCAAAATTTTTTGTTCGTACGTTTCGTTGCTTTTTATTATCATATATTATACAGGGTGGCTTTTCTTAAGGTGCCCAAATTCACACAGGCGGTTCAGACTCGGTAGTATAATCTTTTATTGAAATAAAAACAAACTTTTTTTTAAATTTGGCATTCTATTCCCTAAAAACAACAACAAACTTGTTGACAATGCGGTAGTCATTCATAAATGCGTCGTATACTTTTGATAAATCATCACGCACTTTCTGAGATAAGTTCAAATGAATGTAATTAATTAATTACGACTGATTTTAAATATTTATCATTTTTACATAACTTTATTTATGTTTAGAATTTAATTTTAAAAAAATGGATATACTTAGAAAAGCCACCCTGTATAGTATTTTTTTAAAGTAGCTATTGGTAGGCTTACCTATTTATTTCTTGGTTACTAGATTTTATGTAGTCGTATTGGTTATAATATTCTTTATTCCTCCACTCTGCATGCTGGCTCCACTTCAATGATAAGTAGCCTAAGACGGGACTATCTGGACACGGGTTAATAATAATATATAATCAACCCAAATGAAAACTTCTAAAATAGTCGTACACAAAATAAAATTACACGGTCGACATTAAAAATTTTTCTTAAATAACAAAAAATATTTATTCATTCATTCTTAATATTCAGCGCTTCTAATCCAGATGGATTAGATAATCAAAGACAGAATCCACATTCATAACGGATGCAACAAACTTTATTTCCCAAAGATGGTCATCATCGCATACTCACGTCCACTAAACCACCACATCTCACCACCCATCAAAAACGGTCCACTTACAAAGACGAATCAAACTCGACGCAGTTGTGTTCCTTAATTACTGAGTTCCCATGGCCACATTCAAGCTCTATCATCAGACCCTGGTTACCATCTAACACCAAAGAACTCGTCATGATGAATTAAACGAGCCGGGACGCAATAGGA